>JAVTVY010036697.1:0-17119 GCA_036873755.1 Hanleya hanleyi | reverse complement strand
CGAAAGGAATGTTGAATAAAGTTTTTTCTCATAAATTTGTACCCCCATATGGGATACACGTTCTTAAACCTATATTAATGTAACGACGTTGCAAACAGAGTCAAGGCCACAATGGTGTATATCTCGGTAATATTTAACACTTGATATCCAGAGTACATGAATTTGAAACATTGAACCAAAATAATGTATATCCTTCGTATATATGTTCGAGGAGAGTACCTTGTGGCCTTGTGGCTGTTTACAATCCTCGTGAAATAAATAAAGCATTATATTATATATTATTATACAGTATGTACTGATACGGGCATTTGGAAATGCCCATATGCTGTAAATTACACATATATCCACTTACCTGATTGTGTCCATATTTTGAAGTTCCCTGTATAGCTGCCAGATGTGGAAAAGCCTATGTAGTTGATGTGCTGGCCATCTTGGAGCTCGAGTGATACAAAGCTGTTATTGTTGACGTACAGACCCCTACCAACCTGGGTGAAGATAAATCAACCTGAATGTGTATGCTTAAAAACATCGTTCTTGGAGAAGATGTGTGGACACTCTCACCACTTATAATCTTACAAATGTGAAAGAAAAACGTGGTGAGATATGATTACATGAATGTTGTTTTCGGGTCTGGTTGGCATCACTGAAAACTGTTGACCATCTTGTGTTTTTAATATTTTTAATTCACACACAATTGAAATTGGTGCTAACTGATACGATATAGGCCTTCGCTTACTATAGTCTGTCCACTTTAATTAGTCGTCTAATTTGAAGCTTGCCAAAAATCAGTAGATAACTCTGCATAAATTTTCTTTTTTGCATCGTGCAGAACAAGCTGAACTCTACAAAATGATCACTATTATTTCGTGATATTGATAATATATCACGTTTGAAATAACTTCGTAATTCTCTCCATATGAAACTCCAGTACAGTTGTTTCATGTACTGGGTCTCAATTACAGAAGGAGACGTCATAATGTATTCGTGTTTATTAGCACAAAGGTCAACAATGCCGTGTTCGGTTATGGAGGTGTGTACGGTTATCATTCGGTAATTTCACTGGGCACTCCCACAGACCGCATGCTATTACTTTATATGGCATCAATGACCCTCGTGCCAGTGAGCATGAATACATTATGACGTCTTACTATGTAATCGAGGTCTATAAGGAGAGAATTGCAAAGTTATTTCAAGCGTGATTGTTTTCGATATCACGGAGAAACGCTGGTCATTTTGCAGAGTTCAGTTTGTTCTACACGCTGTAAAAAAGAAAATGTATGCAAAGTTAAATATCCGCGTCAATAGGGGTGCACAGACTTCCGATCTGTTAGCCTCCCTCGTCGCGATTTGCCGTTGATCTTTAACCCATGAGTGAATGGAACTGATTAGTTTTTTGCTGATATCTTTTGATACACAAAAACTAAAATTCTGAAATTATGGTATGTGTTAGCAAACTATTCTGCTAACAAATGCTGATAGTGTAGACTTCAAATAAGCGTGGTTTGAGTTTTACGGCGAAATTTGTTAATCTAAATACATGTTAACAGTCAATGGCTCAGTGGGACGGAACACCAGCTATTTGAGCTATGGCCTGGGGTCGCGCTGAAGAATAGTCAAATGACATTGTTCCTTGGTCAGTTATGGATGTTCACAATGACATAGAGAGAACGGAAACATCACGCTGTAATATCAATACTTAAACAAATATAGGTACAATTCATTTTTGAGGAAAAATCACACCTAGACATAATGGTGAACAGATCACATTAAACGATACCTTCACTACATCCTGTCCCCATGATATCCAAAATGACCGGTATTCGTCTTCTGATAGAAGGTTTGGGGTCTCAACAGCGGCCAGAGGTAAGCCTGAATGATATATGACAAATGCCATTCGTTGATTGAATACGTTCAAGTTTGGTATCAAAGTAAAATTAGAATGTTTATTATTTCGTTGTTTTCTTCACAAATTCTGCACCATGAAACAAGCAGGATTCGCACAGGGGAAAAATTTGAGAATATTCTGTATTTTCTGAGATATCTGATGTTCAACATTGATACCTGATACGATATTAAAGGCAACCCAAACAGTCTAGCATCACTTTTATGAAAATAAATTATTCCATATTTCTGAAACTATTGGAAACCAAGAGATAAAAGTGATATCTGATAACCTGTGAACGCAATGTTAATGAAATGTAAAAAAATCAGAATACTATGTATCTTGGAAAGAAACATACCATTATTTGTCTATCTAATTATCAATAGTTCACTGCGTGACGTCATCAAAGCTCATTTGCATGCCAGATTTGTACCAGACCCAAATTCTTTGAAGTCCATCTTAACAGCCAGTGAGACTATTTTCATGAAATATTTATTTTTGATTTTCAGAAAAAAATATATGCCAACAACATATCTCTCCGGCAGAAGTTTTAGTTTCCAACTGGGTTCCCCTTTTATTATTAAATTTTATGCAAGAGCTTCCTTGTAGAACCCGTTAACTTTAGCAGCTCGTTCTAAAACGCCTAAAAACAGATCTCAGCGAACGACAGTTTTGCTAACAACAGGCCTCAACATATCGAAGACTGCTAATGCAATACTCACCACCTTTACCGATGGCGATATAAGAAACTGTGTTACCCTCCCCGCCAAGGACAACCTCCACCATCTTGCCGCTGTCCCGTGGGATATCAGATAAGGCCACATGGACGCTCTGGGCGGCACTCACGGCAAAGGTAAAACTATGCATATTCTTCGGCTTAGGTAGGAACTGGTACTCATAGGTAGCCGGTGTTGTCAGCTGAAGCCTTTCTAAAATATAGATCAAAGCCGAACGTAACAGTATAACTGGAAGACCATCTTATGGATAGCAACTTTTCCATTCCAAATCCAGAACAAAAAAAGTGTTCTGTTGCATTCAGTAATTTCAGTTTCCATAGAAGACGCAATGGGGATTACCGCTCTGGTCTTTGACTATGGTTTTCTGGGTCGTATCTTGTTCCTTCTTACCCTAAAACATTAATCTATACTGCCTAATAGACTCCAGATTGGGTCGGGTAACAAGGGTAGTCATAATACAGAAAACTTATACTTCTGCGAACATGGCTGCGAAGCCCGCTTGGTGATATATAAATAATAGGGGAATATTGGTACCTTTAGGGCAGAAGAACACGGAGTTGGTATATTCCTTTGGAACTCCTTCAGGGATCGACAAAACTTCTTTCGTCACGTGGTCGTAGCCAATTACTTTCCTCCTAATTAATGACCAGTGAGTGGTTGGTGTTCCAAAACAACATCGAAGACTGGGATACGCCTCGGCAACAGCTGTTTCAGAATAGGTAGAATTTCATTGCATTGTATCTAATTTGGACGAATTCTTTCAAGAAAATGCTGTAAATGTATTCAACTAACAGAAAATAGATGTCAAAGATACATTGCAAAAACGTCACCAGATTGAGAGTCTGTGTTAATCAGTTAAAACATCAGTTGTGTTTCGCCTATTCCTTTTGAATGTAACACTCATCCAGTGGCTGAAATAATTGACATAATCCGGCTTCAGTTCCTAAACATATAGGGCACAACTGACTCTATATAGGCTATTCACTGGACATCAACATTTATTTCTCTGTTATATGGAGTTATATTCATATAATTTCTTCGCATTACTGAATTAGATATAAAGCATTGTTTTCATACCTGTAATATTAACCATCCCGAGGTGATCAAAAGAAGCAACGATCTCCTTAGTAGCGGATTTGTTTTTGCCAACACACACTCCGAATCGCTGACTATTAGATTTTGTGGCCGCTAGGGTGACCCCCACGGCTGCTTTTATATTGACGTAAACCTGAATGGGAGACAAAGATCCAAACATTCAAGATCTGTTTGAAGAATTTAAGCGATGACTGGCAATGGCGGTGGGATAGTAGCACGGAGTTATCTGACAAAACCAAGAGACATTTCAAGAACCACTCGTGATTTTCTGATGTTATAGCGGTCCCGTATTTCAGCTACATTTTTCTTGTTCACGTGGATATCTAAAATCCTAAGATACCAGAACGTGTCAGAAAATAATGCCTCTTCCCAAGCTGCAATGGAACCAAAATCGCTCAGCCCTGAGAAGGATACAACCTCGCCACCCGGGGTCGCTTTACGCTGGAAAAAGTAGGGAGGACAGGACCGAATGGCTCTGTTTTCGAGATTGGAGAAGGATAAAGGGTTCGACAACCCAACAAAACCCGTTGGCGCAAAGCGATTCCAATAATACCATTCATTGGACAATGGCAGTTCCAAACTTATATTACCCAAGATTGTGTATAGCGATTTTTATTGATTGACATTTAGCCATACTTACTCTCGTGGCTGGCTATAGTATCGATGTTTCATGGCTCATGATTAGGAGAGGGTCGCCAGTGTGGGCGTGAGTAATCCTGTTATGTGACATGGATAGTCCCAGGTACATGGGTGTGTCAGAGGTGCTAATATATAAGTATTGCAGGTGTGAAGGCTGAGAATGTCAGGTGGCTATGAGTGTCCGTCTCCTATCTTTTAATCCAGCTAGGACATTTTTCTCTAGATTGGAGTGTCCGTCCTTAGTTGCAATAGAAAAGGATATGACAAGGGACACTAATATCAAGGACACGCTTAGCCATCACACTGGTTCTAAACCCTCACGGGTACGGTCCATCATGTTTTGATGTTTACGTCATGAAAACAAAACTGTTGTACACTCTCATTAGGCTTTGACTTTTCTTACCTCAGTACAATAGTCGTTATAATTGTGGATGTTCACTCGAATTCGCACTTGTTCACCCCTGATTATGGAATATGGGAGAACGAAGTCGACGAAAAATCTCTTGTACGTTGTTACTTCTATAGATTTAGCCACGACGAGGCCATCCTTCGGCGACATTGAAAATCCATCAACAATCCAAGTCGTTATAGTGTCTGGCACCTTCGTCCAGAACGACGCCGATTTGCGAGTGGAACTGCCAAAACAAGAATACGGAAAGTTTTGAATCTGTTATGTTTTCAAGAAAGATATTAAAGGTACTTAAGGTAAGGTAATTAAAATCAAACATATATCATGAGGATAACACGCTGAACTGTGAAACCGGAAGGCAGTCAAGTCATATAGATACATCCTTAGTCTCAGACATCAAATTGGCTTTTGAAATATCAGAACTTGAACTGATGGTTTCCAGACACACTCTTGTCAAGTAACTAGCCATGCCAATAAACCGTCTAGACCCTATTTCGCAAAATCATCACATTTGAGTATTATCGATAGACACGTACCGATAACGCTCCTAATTTAAAGGAGAACAAACGCATGTAGTGATATTGAACCAGAAGTTCTTGACGAATGTTGAATTTAATAACTCAAAAATAGCGACAACTTGCCTTGTATTGAAACAACGCCGAAACCAGGTTTCAGGGAAATATGTTCTACGTTTTTGTAGAAATCGTTTTCGATGCTTTATCCCTCTCATGTAAACTTCCAAAGCTTCTACGGGTAAATAGCCTGTGATAAACGATACACAGAGGTTTATACTGTTTTGGTGAAACAATGGTAATCATATGTTATATCGACATAACATTTAGCTTCATTGCGGTTTGCATCAAACGAAATGCCTATGTTTTACAAGATTCTGAGATATTGAAAAAATCAGTTTGTAGATTACTTTTATATGTATATTGGGTCCGAGGACTTTCCCTATGGTACATTGTATTAACACCTACATTCTGACGGTGTTTCATAAGCGTCTGGTCAGGGAATCCCGTACTGCATTGTTGTACGATTGAAAAATCCTGATCAGGATCCAGACACTGCAAATCTCACTCTGCTCTCACTGGACAGGTTCCGGTTCTGGACTATGGAGATCCCAGTTTCTAATACTCTCATAGCCGCATCCTTTCCCGTGAAGTCAACGTTCGTTACTATTTTATGTGCTCTCATACTCCATGAAATATATTCTCGTAACAGTTATATCTCGAAACAGTATTTACATTATTGTCATCTTCTGAACCGAATAACCCACCGGGTACTGTAAATCATGCCCTGTTTAATGGACACGGAATAACATAATGTCACTTCAATAGGATAATTTATCTGTAAAATCCAAGCCAATTTACCAGCCTCAGGACTTTTCATTGAATGTCAATGATTTCACTGGCTGAACTTTATTGGATCAGTGGAGTTTAATTACTTACCAGGTCGATGGAAAACAGGACTAGATATAGAACCTAAATCCTTCCCGTGGTGTAATCGCACCTTATCGGTCAAGACCAGCATCCCAGCTTCCTGAAATGTAGGCGGTGGCAGACAATTAAATCTGTGTCTTCTGCTTGATTTTGTAGCCATTATGGCCCCCTAAATAAGCCCCTACTAAACTTTCTATCCTATCTCCGGAATGACAAAAACTTGAGAGCTGACACACCGTGACTTTGTAGTTTAATGATATTGGGGTCATTTTGTGGCTAGTTGCATAACCCCGAGCAGAGGATCACGGGTAAATTCAAAATGGCGACCATGTGGGGTACAAGAAATATGATGTTTTCCCCATCTCTCTTCAAAATTTCTGCTTTTATGCGATTTTTGCGAAGAAAACGCATAATAAAACATTCGAAAAAATACTTTCACTGCGACGTCATCATGGCCACCATTTTGAAGTTTTTTTTACATTTTCCAGTAAAGCTTGACCCAAGGGTATGGCGTGGTAAATTTCAGCCCTCCTAGCTCAAGAGGTAAGAAAAATATCAAGGGTCCTAAATGACCCCAGGCTTGAACAGGTCCAAAATCGCCGAGGTCAGACAATTACTTTTACTGAGGTTTTTAAATCTATACATGGATTGAATACGAAATATGTTCAAGAAATTTTAAAGTAAAGCCAGTGCCATACAGCTTAAGAGGAGGTGTGAGATCAGAGGTTCCCCTTTGTCGTACGACTAAGAATGGCCGCCTGACCATCAGGTGCCAGGGAGCGAAATTGTGGAACGCCCTCCCGACCCATATCCAGCAAGCCACAACTGTTTCGTCTTTTAAGACGATTGTGGCAAGCTGGAAAGGCTTATAATATGTAATATCTTTTAATATCATCTCATGTTTCATCAATATATTTAACTGTATACAAATTTATAGATTAGACTTGTGTAACGTATTTTTAAGTGCTTTTTCATAGTTACGTATGTTTTACTAGGAGGACCTCAAATCTAACTTTAAAAAAATCTCATGTTTTAAATCATGAATATTATTGTATATATCTTTATAGATTAGCACATTGTCTTCTAATTATATTTGGTTTTACAAGTTATTTATGTCGGTGATAATAGATCCTGGTGAGCTATGTTTTATGTTTGTAAAGACAGGGTTAAGAATGTCAACTGCCCATCGCTGAGCAGTGTGTGCCAAAAATGTTAATTTAAGCACACTGACAGGACTTCTATGTGGTTCTATTCCGCATAGCATCGGTTTTGCATTATTCAATTGACATTATATTCGAGTTAGGAACGTAACTTTTTCCATGGAATTTAAAGTGATAGGCAAAAAGTATAGTACCGACCTCGAAGGCATATTTGGCATCTTTGTTTCGCATCAGTCTCCAGAAATCGTTCGATCGTTTATGTCTGTTAGATAATCCCCACCAATATGGCTCCTGGTCATCCTCATCGGCTAACGTCACGTCAAACTCCTCCATCTCTTCAAATATCTGGGTTAAAAGTCAGGGATAGGCGTCAGGTACGACATCCAGTATTCAGCCGTCGTCCATCAAATAATTTCCGCGTCAATAATCGAAGGATTTTTTTTACGGTAGTCAGAAAAAAAAATTCCTTAAAAATTTAAGGAATATTCCTCGACTATTACACCAGCGGAATATTCCTCAACATAACTAAGGAATATTCCTTACCATGTTAAGGAATTTCCTTAACATGCTACGGAATATTCCTTATTGAATTTTAAGGAATATTCCGCAGGGGTGATATTCGGGGAATATTCCTTAAATTTTAAGGAATTTTGTTTTCAGTGTAGACAGCATCAATTTCATAATACAGGAATAAAATAAAATAAAAATCACGCACCAAATCTGCTTTTAGTCTCAGAACTTACTCCAATAGATATAAAATTCAACACTTTAAGAGTCACTGCTCATACCCTTGAACTACAACTCTTCAGTTTTGAGCGTGTACAACAACACAATCTCGATACTACATGTATGACAGAGAGATTAGTCCTCTTATTCAATCTTAACAGACAACTCATAATATTTAAAACTGCAATTTCTCGAGATTTTTGTTGATATTTCTGACAATTTGATAACGAATAATTGTTTCAGTTCGGAATCCGTATTGTAGCATGTTATTTGTGAAAATATGGTTTAGAATGTCATTCCTATATAACGTTGCTGCCACGATCGAAAGAAAATGGAAGACTGGTTTATTAATATTTATCGGTTGAGACTTTAGTGACTTTGGCCACGTCACGTCTATTTCACTTTCTCGGGAAGTTCGTCGTTTGCTGATACAATTTAACCGCGATATCTCTCCCAAACGTTTAAAGGAATACGGACGTCCCGACATCGGAGTCTTGAACCGTAGGAGGTGCGAAATGACGTCATTGCCCACGTGGTGTTACCCTGAGGTTAGGCAGCTAATCAAATTAATATTAGCAATGTCGGATCATTTTATTCACAGCCTTAACCGACGGTGTATTTTGTTTACAAATGTCTATATAACTTCGGTATTGTCACAAACAGATCTGTTCCCGCTAATCGCAATTTTCCGATATTGTCGAATAGGTTAAACTTCATTCGCATCCATTCGTGTAAAATCCTCAAAACAATTGTGAAGAGAGAAATGAAAAATCCAACCGAGAAATCCGCCTATACTATATCATCTGCACAAGTTCAGGTAATCCCTAAATCCTCGCAGAGGGTTTACCTGGACCTTTTTGGTGATTCGGATGAGTTCTCGAGTTGTTGCGTCTATTACACATTCTCGTACATTTCATCCCCAGCGGTTGTTTTGAATTAACATGTCGGTATCTGAAGCCTGCAGTTTTCGCTTTGATACCCGATGTCGATTCCAGTCTGACTTTAAAGGTAGTCCGGCCGGCGATGAAATTCAAACCAGTCAAAACTCAAACCTCGCTGTGGATTGGCCTGATGAGCTGCTTCAGCGCGCTTACTGATTCATTCGTTTTAGCGGAAACCCCCCCAGCTATTCATATCCAGAGCTGCTATCGGTAACTGACCAATCCAGTGTATCGATCATAACCTATCGATTGATACACTGACTCGTGAGGATGACACTTTATGAGTTCAGGACTACCACTCAGTCTCGAACGATACTGATTGGGAAGTTTAGAAGAGGGTTTCTTGTTTCGAGAGCTTCCCAAAGGATTCTGGATTTTACACTGGCGGATAGGATGAATTTAGCTCATTTGAAGAGAGTGGAACATGGCGTTAAGCGCCGATGGGAACAGATCTGTTTGAGACATGCTGGCGTATATGTCGGCTCCACAGCGTTAAGGTAGGAGGCGCTATGTTAAATTTGGATATCACTCATTACCATATCTTCATTCAGACGTCCCTTGGAGGTGTAGTAGTGCACACTCTGGTCGGTGGCCGTCAAACAAACACAGGAGCTCGGCATAGTCCGTGCGGTCAACTCTAACCTTTCCCCTGGCAATGTATCTTTGATTGAAGACGACAAGGTCAACTGTCAAAATATAAATTAAAACCTGAACGTCAATTAAATGATACATACAGTTTCTATATTCATTAGAGACAGCGGAGATTATATCGATAATACCTCTTTCAAGATGTATGTAATCTTACTTGTAACCCTGTCTCGGATCATTTGTGCAAGTTGGCATGTCCGTTAATGCATTGTAATCAGTATTGTTGTATAATATGCACGTGTTTTCACACGTACGTCCCACACATACACGTACTGATGGGACAATCAACATATGCTTAGTGTCATTGTTAAGATGCTACGTGTATGAATATAAGCGTAACAGCGTAAAAATTCAATCCTATCTGCTACGCCATCTGGATATGTCGCTTGTAGGATCTAACCGGTTTGCAGTAACGATAGCGTCAGTCAGTCCCGAGAACGATTCCAAGTACTTGGAAGATAACATCAATGGAGAGACATTTTGGTTGGCTCAGCCGGATCAGACCCTACGCTGACGGGGTGTCTTTTGATTTGGCTGCCCTCCAGCCAATGTCGCACCATAATGCGGGTTAGATATATGGACTAGTCCTTGGAATAAACCTTAGGGTAAACGGAGACGATAGCCCGATCCCTCATTCCCGATTGCAAGTGGATTAGTCCGAATGCAGCCATGATGCCATAAGGCTATTAAATATTCATGACCAGGGCGCTCTGAACACCAAATTCAATTGAATCATGTAAGACCCTGCATAGCGACATGTACGATTGGGGAGCATTGATAGGATATTAATTTATTAATATTGAATATAACCACAAGCTAAATGTTTGCAAGAGGGAAGCCGTCAACAATTTTCAATGATGCCGGCATCAGCAGGAGGACTAATACGATACCTTGTTCTCAAAGCTTGGTTCGATGCGAAGAGTTGTGGCATCAGCAACTCCTTCACCATTTTCTCTGACGTAGTACACAAGAAGTCTGCTGAGAGGCGCCATTTTGTGCGTAACCATGAACTTGAAATGTGTGTTACATAAATCACCTTCTGGACCGACATCTTCTAAGAACAGAAAAAATTCAAATAAGTTTGTTATTGATATTCAAAATTCTTCTAGGTCGATCTGCTATATTAGGGTGGTGAAAGAAGGTAAAACGATTGCCAGATCCGATGCTCAGTTGCCAGCAGAGGTTGAAAACGAATTTCCGCCTTCATAATGGAGATACCTCATCCACACGACACTATTATCACCAAAATCCAACCAGGAGTGAAAAAAATAAACTAATTTCTTATTTTAGAGAAGTGGTCAACAGTTTTCAATGACAGATTGTGGTGTTGATATGAATATTATGAAAATATCTTATGTCGAGTTTCGTTGAAAGGAATTTACGCCCCCGCCAACCTCGAAGATCATATTAACCCAGACCCATTTCAGTATTATGAGATCCTATTACGGTATATAAGCCCAGTAATGGTTGTGTGAAATTGTAACAGCCTAATATACGCTTTAAAAAAAGAAAGAGTGGAAATTCATCCCGTCCAAATTGAGTAAAATTCACTCAAATTTACTTAAGTTTGTGTTGATAGCTCACTCAAGTTGAGTGAAGTTTATTTCAGTCAGGTTAATCCCGTTCAGCTTGAGTCGAAGTCTCACTCACTTGTTTTCGACAGTAACAATAAAGCCTTTCTCAAGCAGAGGATGATATACTAGTACTGACTATGTACTTCCCCAAATAAAGAATCAGTGAGGAAATAACAAATATCATAACATGATTCTCCGTGAAATCTGATGCCATCCTGATAGACGCTAACGCCATTTCATTTTTTTGCAACTGCGCATCGTCTGCGCAGCTTTTCGTGAACTTCCTGTTTGTACCAAATCTGAAGTTTTTAACGTTGGAGAGATAGACCGAGTGTTGAAAAAACAGTTGATATTTTGTGCAACTGTACGTAAAATCACTAAAAAATCTCATGGATTATCGCCAGATTGGCAAAAGAACAGCCCCAGGTATGTATTTACCCTGAACACAATTTACTTCCACAGAAAAAGTAATTTTTCCGAGATATGATAGACTTTCAACCTGGCCAGGATGCGGCCGTTGGTACAAGTGACCTTTCGTGACCTCGCCTTGTGCGCATGCCCAGTTACCCTAGATTTGTAATGGCGATCTCGGCTATTACCTGCCACTTCTTCGGCAAATCGAATCTCCACGTCACGTTTATCGTGGTGGTGAGAGAAGTGAATACCGGAGTGGACAATGTTGCCTCGAGATATCACCTCAAAGTACAGAGTTACGTTACATGGACAGGTCGACCATAGATGAAACCTGGCATCTTTTCCCACCTGCAATGAATATGAAGCACGGTTCCGAGGTCATAATCATAGCTCGAATTACATTCTACATGCTGGTATTGATCTTTTTTAACTCATCAACAATCCATTCATTAGAAAATGAGAGAACAGGATGTGTGTGAATATATTGTACCAAATAGAGAATTGTTACGCCAAAGAAAAGAATAGTTATAATGAAAAAAATTATGCATTTGACGTAAGTCAGTAATTAGAGGCCACAGTGATACGACACATTGTCACATCAGTGTACATGTACAAGGCGCATGCGACATTTCTTTTTTTCATGGCAAAAGCCTACATAGCCTATTTGCCGTAAATCACTTACCTTAAATTGATCATCATCTGGTTCGACCAATAGGTGACAGTTGCTAGGGGAATACCACCCCGTGATTGACATGTGTGAGGAGAGGTATGTGTCCATGACATTCCCACCTTCGGCCTTGAGAACCTGGGCCTAGGATATGCAGGCAGATATAATAGGGAGTAAAACATCACAGCTTATATTAAGGTGAGTAACATCCAACACAACAAAATGTGTTTCTTTGTGAGTTGCTTCGCGTATGTTCTGATTAATATGTCCAATCGATCGATAACCGAGTTGTTCCGATAAATTTATCGTCTCGAATCCATCGGGTTTTTCTCTCCCTGATTCGACTCAAAGTACAAGCCATTCTAATACCATTTCAATCCACCTAGAAATCACTCCACTAATAACCGATGAATTTCATATCCACCTTCGAGCTTCCGGGGGCTTCCAATCGGGATCAAAATCGGGAACAAATGTCGAAAGCATCAATAATCTCTTTAGGTTGAATAATAAGGTATAATATATGTATAATATTTGCAACACGGTTGGCTCATTCGGACTTATTTGTGCCCGAATACATCCCAAGTATCTTGTCATTATCGGATTTTATTATTTTAATCATGATATAATAGCCATGAAAACGGTTGTTAATAAAATAATTTTGTGAGCGCCACATGTAAGCAACGGTTCAACGTATAGATTCACTTAGGAAAGTTTGAAGGGTCCAATATTTCAATTCTGATGAAAGTTTCAATAGAGACGCAACACGCCATGGTGGCGGAGAAAATGCCGGCGTACTGTAAAGAAGCCAAATGATTCCACAGGTCGATATTCTGACTGAATGTTTCCCGAAGAATTCTGGCTGCATATTTCCCGAAGAATTCTGGCTGCATATTTCCTGAAGCATTCTGGCTGCACGTTTCCCGAAGAATTCTGGCTGCATGTTTCAATTCTGGCTGCATGTTTCCCGAAGAATTCTGACTGCATGTTTCCCGAAAAATTCTGGCTGCATGTTTCCCGAAGAATTCTGGCTGCATGTTTCCCGAAGAATTCTGGCTGCATGTTTCCCGAAGAATTCTGGTTGCATATTTCCTGAAGCATTCTGGCTGCATGTTTCCCGAAGAATTCTAGCTGTATGTTTCAATTCTGGCTGCATGTTTCCCGAAGAATTCTGGCTGCATGTTTCCCGAAGAATTCTGACTGCATGTTTTCCGAAGAATTCTGGCTGCATGTTTCCCGAAGAAACAATTCTGGCTGTATGTTTCCCGGAGAAATCTGGCTGCATGTTCCCCGAAGACATCGAAGGGTCAAGAGTGAATCCAGTGATGTTCTCTATCTCAGCCACGCTTTTGTTTTAAATGTTCATGTGAAAACCTTGACTGGAATGACCACACGACCCCTATCACCGAGTTAAGCGGAATTATATACAACTATCGAAGAGTGAAGGATGTAATAGCTCTGCTAACCCATCCGATAGAAATGGATGAGTTATGTCACCGCCAGATGTAAGAAATGTAAGTAAATTGGGGAGAATATTGTCTCTCTCGTTCTGGGAACTAAACTACAAGTGGAAGGAATTCCAAACATTGATTACTCATATATACCTCTAGCATGCTGGGTCTCAAGTTATCGACCTGGCTATCCAAACAACCTCTAATGGCTTGGTTAAACTATCCTGGCAATCGAGAGTAAAATTTACTAAGAGACAAACGTTAGGAACTATGACATCAGTATCCAGATTGCAATCGGCTTATTCGCATTAAATGACATTCAGTATGGTTATCAGAAATTCTTCATCCAATAATCTATACTTTGAGCTCGTTATTTAGAAGAAAGAATTCAGCCATCAAACAAGCCATACGAACCTCAATCCACACAACGTTTGCATCAAGAGGTAATTCTGGAATTTCAAATCGAACTTTTCCGGAAGTGACGTCATATATCTTCGCAGAGAAATTTCCTCCATTCACGTCTGTCCTGATCAGTATTGTGACCTTTTCTGCAGAGCTGCCATCAGGGTTCATAACATTAACCTTGTTGGACAGAAAAAAGAAGTACATTAAGTATTCAAATATCTGTGATACCCCATACAGAGAAGTTTCCTCAATCTCATCCTTTCCTTTTGGAGATTAATTCAACGTCGTTCCCATTGGAAGAAATATCAACACCGTAGAACAGTACCATGGTAAAATTCACGATGTTTTGGCTATATTACCACGGTACACTTATCATGGTTTACTGAGGTTTAATATGGTACCATTACAATAGTTTACCATTAATTATACCGTGCTTTAGTCTGGCAAACCAGGGTGCAGTCAACTCTAATATTGACTAAGCATGGTAAATGAATTTCATTGTATGACCATAGTAGTTTCAGCTATTACGTTATAGTAATGGCGCCCTGAACGCGACATTAAATCTTAATTCTCTCTCTCTCTTTAGTGAGGGCGCCGATAGTCACAGTGTGCATGGTACTGCTCTGTGACGGAGAAGTGTGTGTGGGGAGGTTCTCAGGACGTGGTTGAAGTGACTTTCTTCGGATGTAAAACGCTGTGCATATCCCCAATTGAAGAAAAGACCTCCCAGCTGTTTCATTACTAACCCATACTTTTATACGTCCGTCGTGAGACGATATCGATATGTTAACTTTTCGTGTTCGTGAGATATCTCCAGTTCTAGGTCATGGATTGGTACCAATCTTTGGGTATACCTTAGTCATGGGACCAATCTGAGAATATACCTTACCCATGGGACCAATCTTTGGGTACACCTTACCCATGGGACAAAGAGGGGCCTTTTTTGCTTCTGAGGTCAGAAGTCAAAAGGAAAATTAGTAAATCATTGAAAATGGTTATGTTTGTGCTATAATTACAGTTCAGATATGGGAATGTGATGACGAAGAAGAAACCTGTTGATTTTTACCCCTCCGCGAAATATATTTTCTGCTTGATCCGTCCGTCTGTCCATCTTGCTTGTTATCACAATATCTCCTGAAGGATTATAGACAGGCTTTCGAAATTACTGTAACATATGCTCCTGGCAATGGGTCAGAAGCATAGGGAAGATGTCTGACCTATTTTATCTAGCTAAAGTTCTAGTATTGGTGATATCAGTTGAAGGATTACATCTAGGCTTTCCAAATTCATACAAGCAGCCAGAGGATGCTCAGTCCCCCGCTGAAATGGCAGCAATATTTTTTAGTACTGTTGGTCTTGAGGGGATATACATGAGGGAGGCAACTGCTACTTCATAGGCGTTGGATGCGGAAGCCAGGCGTTCTCAAGCCAGATCTTAGGCAAGGTACCACCACACCAAATTTGGAAAGAATCCTTAAGGTTTTCAAAAGTTATTGTCTGGAGATGCAATTTTAACTTGGCCCGAGGTGGCGCCACCCAGAAGAGGATTGGCACGAAAAACAATTCCAAGCAAGATCTATAGACAAGGGACATATTTACCAAATACAAAAACATGGGTCTGTGCCTGATAAATTGAAACCTTTTGGGGTTGCAATTATCCCAATATTGCAGACAACACACAAATTTCAGCTTCTACCAAGATATATTGGAGATATATATGCTCAAACACAATATATGAGGGTCGGGCGAGGGCTAGTTTGAGAGATAGAGGGTGCGGCTCGGTGCCCTGGGAATGGGGACATGCTCTTCTTGAGGGTAGTGGTAGGTGTGCTGATATGAAAGCCATAGAAAGCTTCCTGTATATGAAAGAACCACACTGACAACTGCATGCCATCATCTGTCAGTCCGAAAAACCACAAGGTGGAATTCAATTCAATTCAGGAAATTGATCATATGCACAGTGTGCACCCAAACTTTAGGAACTCAGTTGTAATTAATATAGTAAATTACACGTGTGGACACAAATGGTTCCTGCAGAAGCTTTAGGGTAAATCATATGATGTGAGATACAATTATTTGATAGCAAAATTGAAGGAAATGTTGTCCTTCATTTAAGATGACACGAAATTCACACAAAAAAACCCGGGTTCGGTGTTTCATGTTATAAATCTGAAATAAAATATGGTTCGTGCAAAAGCTTTAGGGTAAATCATATGATGTGGATTACAATTATTTGATAGCAAAATTGAAGGAAATGTTGTCCATCATTTAAGGCGACACGAAATTCAAAACTAACACGGGTTCGGTACTGCGGGGATTCCCCCAGCCAGTTATTTCATATTACACTTCTGAAATGAAAAATAAAGGACTGGACAGCAAATTTAAGAAAATGGTGTCCTTCATTTAAAGCGACATGAAATTCAAAACTAACAGCGAGAAGCGGAAGAAAGAAGAAAAAATGACAAACGCATTTAGGGATGCCTAATTATTAGACAAAGCATTTGGAAGGTATCGCTTGTGAAGAATTTGAATGGAAACCACGGACATGCACAGAAGATTGGAACAAGACCCAGTGGCGCCACCTTCGGGTGGATCTTGCTGAAACGCAATATCAACCCATGTCTGGTCACAAGGAGTGTATATGCTAAATTTCGAAGGAATCCGACAAAGCTTTTGGAAGTTGTCGCCTGTGAAGAATTTGAACAGACATCCACAGACACAAAGAGAGCAAGACCCATTTTAACTGGAACGGACACGAAGAAGCTAAAGTCAGTGGCGCCACCTTCAGGCAAATGTTACTGAAATCCAGTACGCAACCGCGTCTTCTCACAAGGAATGCGTATGCCGAATTTCGGAAGAATCCAAGAAAGCGTTTGGAAGTTATCGCTTGTCACTGACATCCACGGACACAAAGAAGCAAGATCCATGTTGA
>JAVTVY010036696.1:0-16580 GCA_036873755.1 Hanleya hanleyi | reverse complement strand
GCCGCACGTAGAGTCAACTTTGCGAAAGTGGTGGTATTCACGAACGGCTCTTAACTTAACAGAACACGTAACCTCCTCTTAAATTGTATCCTATTTTCCGGGAGCTCTAGAGCTCCCTTAAACTTCTCTTAGCGGTAAGAGGGGATGACATTACTAGTTAGACGGGTTTAGACATGGCGTTTCTGCTACTGCAAGGGATGTTGAACGGCCGAAATTTCCGTCGTGAAAGGGCCTTTAGGGATAGGACAAACCCTTTAGATATATATAGAGATCCTGAATTAATCCAACGGTATAGAATTCCACGAAATTTGATCATGGAAGTCATCGATCTGATTAATGGTGAAATAACACACCCCACCAAAAGATCCCAGGCAATACCAGCTAGTGTTCAAGTGCTGTGTACGCTGCGCTACTATGCAACGGGCAATTTCCAACTCGCGAATGCTGACCTATATGGTATCAGCCAACCCTCTGTGTCGCGAATAGTCGCAAGTGTGTCGAGTGCCTTGTGCAGGCATGCCACCGACATCATTAGCTTTCCACGAAGAGCTGAAGTACAACAGGAGATGAAGGAAGGTTTCCACGAGCATGCTGCTATGCCCAATGTCTTGGGTTGTGTTGTCTTGTCGACATGCCGTGTTGTCGTACAGCTGTGTTGCCGTGTCTTGTCACAATGATGTCGCAATGGGGTATTGCCGTGTTACATTCCAACAAATATGCTCAGATATATCCATGCGCCTGATCTTTGAAAGAAGCTTGTCAACACGACGACATGGAAAAGGGCTACACAATAACACGGCAAGTGCACACCGGCGTGGAATCATAGTGACCCGGACATTCGATAGTATGGCAGCAAGACAACACAAATTAATTCCGACATGACGACATGACAACACAAACGCACGACAATGCGATATGACGGCATGTCGACACGACATCTCACCACCACGGAAGCACAACACGACAACACTAAATGGCGGATATTGGCCTCCATACCAAATTCTTCCCACAATCACAAAAGAATGAAGAAAATAGAACGCAAACCAATTTTCATGCGTGACCTGAGTCTTTCTTACACAAAGGACATGGTGAAGTGGTTTGATAACATTTTTAGTGGTAACGAAGGCTGTTCCCAGGTTCCATGATAGGAATATATTAACTTATTTACCCACCACCGTCAGATTTAAAGAGGCCCGTAACTTTAAGTGGTTCGTAATTTTAAGAGGCATTTAGGTGTGGTTTTGTGAATACCACTTAGTGCACACGTAACATTCTCGCAAATCGCTCTTAACGTCCCCGCAAATGACTAAGAGGCCCGTAACTTAAGTGACGTTCGTGAATAAGGCCCCTGCATCATGGAGGATGAGAATAGTCTGAAAAATATATGTCATATCAACGCTCCTTCTTTGTGTTACTCTGAGGATCAAATCCTGGAACGTAATATCTGGAAGATACCTTCTCCAGGCCCTGACACTGTGCGCCCGTCGGTCTTGTTTTAGTCTAGACGTCCATGCTCGCCTACGCTCACACAATGTCTGATAAAATATAAACAATTCTTGAAGCATTGTCATTCGGCGGCGCAACTCGATTGACGGGCTTGTTCATTTCAAATTGATTGCACTGCGTTGATGATAAAACGTTTACTGGGGATGTTTTGATCTCAAGAGAGTGGGCAAGGTCCACTAGATCAAACGGGATCATTTGTGGCCATGAAGACAAACTGTCAGGCTACCGCACGCGTGCACTGATCTTGGCCAACGAGGGAGTTCGATTCATCCTGTCACCTTGTCTGGATCGAAGAGAAAGAAGTGTAATGACAACTAAAGCAAATAAATACAATATTAACATATAATTCAATGAACAGGTATACCGTACAGGATACAGATCGCGGTAGCGTACAGTCCCCGGAAAGAATATCCCTGGTCAACAAATCATGTTTACCTGTACTCTTATAGTTATCTCTAAAGGGAAGTCTAATATAATAGAAAGATATGTACAATATTTCGCGAAGGTCCTATATAAATCGCGATCAGGCCTGTGCGCGGCCACAGTCTGGTCACGACCGGTTCCTTCGTGGTTGGGTCCAGCGTCTATCTTCATTCCTCTGGTCTTTGTCCACTTCCGGTTGGATGGACTTCACGTCTCCATCGTGTCTCGTCTTTCACGTGTCTTACACGACCTGGCCCCGCCGTGATCACGTCCGGTGTCTTGTCTTCCTTCCCCGGCCTTCTTCCACTCCTGGGCTGTATGGACTTCTCCTCTTCGTCGTGTCGCATCTTACACGACCTGGCACCGGCCCGTCTTCCCGTTAAACACCGCAGGAATGTACGGCTAACCACGGCAGCAGACGGCACTCCTTGTAGGAATAGATCCCAGGCTTCAGCGACCCCGCTCAACAGCGACTCACTCCGCGGCCCGGCTCCAAGATGGAATCATCAATGCTAGAGTTCACGGCTACGCAGTCTACACAGGACCTGGCGATACGGACATCGATAACACACACGGTGGTTGGGTACGTACTTAGTCTAGGAACCCACTTTTCTTACTGCTGTATGGAACAATATTAATATATAGTTGGCAGTGAATTATATAACGTATATACAAGCTTATGGGAGACTGTGTGTATGTGGGTGTGTGAGTGGATAGACTCTAGCCTTAAACCTGTGATCACCTAGTTTTGGTAATATGCATCGATATCAAGCCCTACCGTTAAGCCTATGACTTGTGAGTTTAAGCGTGAATGTATTTGAACCCCTAGCCTTAAGCCTGTGAGTTGTGTGTATAAGTAAATGTGTGCATGGAAAATGATCTATGTAGGCTCTATGATTAATTCAGTATAACTGCAGTCTCTTCACAGGAAAGTAATATCGGCCAAAGCCAATACCATAGTTCCCTACCGGCTGAAGCTATTATGAATACTATAATCTCCAGAGCTAAACCCGCACGACTGCACTACGGTTGAAACAGGTAGAAATGAAGTTATAGTATGGCCACGCTGTAGACGCTAGGCGTCTATACTCTAATTCACAGAGATCGGTCCGCACGACTGTGCAATACGGTCGACACAGGTAGAGATAGGATTAAAGTAAACGTAGCCCGGACTCCTATGCTATTCAATTCGTCAACATGGGTTATACATACTCTGAGTGCGAACGCACGTTCACACGACATTACGATATGACGCGACACCGGAAGAATATACATGGGATTGAAGACACCGAGGAGCCTACTGAGGCAGATGTTGAGAATATGCCAGCTGATTCTGAAAGTCCATCGACCGATACCGAAACAGAGACTGCTGAGGGTTTATTCACTGAAACTGAGAGCTTGACGTCAGAAAGTCAGCCTACGTCCCAGGGAAGTGAGGAAGAACCTACCTCCTGGGGTTGTATTGTGCATGAAGCTATTAATACTCATGCTGAGTGGATTGAAGACGCCTGGCAGGATAACTCACAACAGGCGTACACCAAAATGCTCCCCTGCAACAGGAAAACGATCAAAATGCGCAAACAGCTGTTCCAGGTCATGTTGTTGTTACAGTATCCCGGCCTGCCGGACGACGATTAGAAGAAACGGATCAGAGCGAACATGGCCGAAGACTGAACTTTTTGAAATGGCCGCTTCTTATTGGACAAGAGCAGCCGAGAATACATCTAACGGGCAAGAACGAATGACAGATGCAGTGCCAAACGGCAGCGTCTGATTGGACAAGAGCATATTTGAATTGTGAACATATCCAACGCGGCTCCCCCAGCTTGAGTATGATGTAACATTGGAGAGAATAAACTACATGAAAACTTGCAAACTAGATGATCTTTCTTGATCTCATCTGCCTGCATCATGGCGTCAAGGCGTTAAGATAAAGCATCAAGGCGTTAAGATAGGCTCTAAGGCGTGTGATTCATCACGGTCGGACATGACCGCATCACCGAGAAGGAATATATCACAGAGGTCACTTCCGGTCACGTGACGGGAGTGCACTGAATGACCTTTGCCCGAACTGTAGCGGCCTTGACCTCTAAAGGTCAAGGTTCAAGTGATACGAATTTGCTCTCTCTATATACTACTGGCGTGCATCATGGTGAGCCACTACATTTATGGTTACCCCCAGTGAAAAGCATCAGTTAACAACGTTAATCATCTTCCATAATGCAGGTCTGTAAACTCCTAGCTCTGGTATAGTCTTGTTCTATACTACGTGAGAACAACGCTATGGCTGTAAACCAGTCACCAGATGGAGTTGTTGGGAAAATGCTGTACGGGCAATATTTACCGAACCAATTGACCATAACCAATAAAATATTTCGATTCTATGTCCACTTACCTTCCAACAAAAACAACTTGTTTATCAGCGACTGTCCATTTTTAGTTTTACAAGACGTCTAAACACGGAGAGGGGGGTAAAACTGTCCGCATCGCCGTTGTGCGTGTAGTGTTTATCGCGAGTTGTTGTGGCGCGTAATCAGCGTTCTGATCGATGCAAGATGGCGGCGATGTGGACAGTTTTAACCCCCTCGTCTGAGTTTAGATCTCGTGCCAAGCTAAAAATGGACAGTCGCTGATAAACAAGATGTTTTTATGAAAGGTAAGTGGACATAGAATCGAATTATTTTATTGGTTATGGTCAATTGGTCTGGCAAATATTGCCCGTACGGCAATTTCCCAACAACTCGATCTGGTGACTGGTTTACAGCCGGGGCCTTGTTCTCACGTAGTATGGAACAAGGCTACACCGGAGCTACACCGACGGTAACCCAGAAACTCTGGCTGTGATAGGGTGGGTTAAATTTTCATGATAAAAATTTATGTCGCGAAAAGTGGCTTTTCGCTGACGAAAATAACGAAACGGGAGAGAAAAAATATGCCAATTTGATATAGTTTGACCGACCTGAGCTTCTTTCACCATGTACCATCTCTTTTGACTGTTTGGGACTCCAGAAAATTAGTGACGACGAAGAAAACACAATAAACGCTCGATTTCGATGTTTACCGCCATTTCTTCAGATTGCAGCTCAACGAGACTTGGCCGCGCGCGCGCACTAGTATCGTGACCTTTCTGATCTGACTATGGTGAAATGGACGAGTCACGTGGTCAGAAAGGTCAATCGCGTTCACAATCTCGTTCTCTCAACGAGACTGAAAATGGCGGCAACTTGACGAGTTAGATGACAAAATTAGAGTTTGGAAGAAGATTTCGTCTAACAGAATGAGTCATTAGTTGATTATCAAAGTTCTGGAGATGCCAAATCATATTATTTATTCGATAAAATGCTTTTCGTGCCTTTGTCTCAATTCCCCACGCCGTGTGCAGTTGAAGATCTCGAGCGACTGACGTCTTATTTATTTTTTTCCTTTTCGGTCTGTATATGTGATTCGGGCTAAGGGGTCAGCAACAACAATAAAAAAAATAAAAAAATAGACCCCTTAGCCGATGTTTTCGGGCTAGTGACTGGTTTACAGCCATGGCGTTGTTCTCACGTAGCATGGAACAAGGCTATACCAGAGCTAGTAAACTCCGTACCATTCATGCGTCCACATGTGGGCAGTGCAACTATTACTCGTGGAGTCCGTTTAAAGTTAAATAGCCAATGAACGGACGGTGTTGGAGTGTGATACTTCACCTTCGTGGAGTCTTGGTATACTTTGAAGAAGGCCGAGTTGATGAGGAGAAGAAGCTGGAGGAAAACGATATTGGGGCGTATATCATGTCACAGCAAATACCGATACAAACATGTCATTCAAAACAATCAGATGGAACGATGTATTGCCTTGCGTTTAATTCACTCAAATATGAGCTTATTCGCCAAGGTCATGAGGTTGCGAAGGCTGTTCGAAAAGACTATTCATAAAACGACTGGTCAATAGTATGTAAAGCGTATATTGACTTTCATTTTTGTGAGGTGTTGGAGTCTGGTTAGTGACCTCTGCCGGAGTTTGGTCGCCATCTTTAATTTGTGAAAAACTTTACCAATTTTGCAACGGCTTACTCTCCTGAACCAGATGAGACGAAAAAAACAAGGGGCCATACCGCAAATTTCCATGAGTGGGTTTCCCAGTGGGACCAACATTGTCCACGGCACCGGTATGGACCTTCCCTGTCCACCCCTGACCTACCTGAACGTTTAACAAAATTTCATCGCTTGGCTTCGAGACCCCTCCCATCGTGTTCTTCGTGGTGAGACTAGAAAAACAAGATGCCACAACCCATACCGCAAATGTCCATAAGTTGGTTTCCCAGTGGGACACACATTGTCCACCGCACCAGTATCGACCAAACCTGTCCACCCCAGACCTACCCGACCTTTTCAAAAAAATTCACCGTTTGGCCTCGAGACCCCTCCAATCGTGTTCTGCGTAGTGAGACGAGAAAAACAAGATGCCACAACCCATACCGCAAATATCGAATGGGTTTCCCGGTGGGACCAACATTGTCCACTGCTCCAGTATGGACCTACCCTGTCCAGACCTACCTGGACGTTTAAAGAAACTTCACCGCCTGACTTCGAGTCACCTCCCATCGTGTTCTACGCGATAAGACGAGAAAAACAAGATGCCACAACCCATACCGCAAATGTCTGAGTGGGTTTCCCAGTGGGACCCACATTGTCCACTGCATCAGTATGGACTACCCTGGCCTAGCCGACCTGAACTTTTCCAACAATTTAACCGCATGGCTTTCAGACCCCTCCCATCGTGCTCTACAGCTCGAGACGAAGAAAACAAGATGCCACATCCACAAGAAAAAAAATGACCACCCCTATCTCATACAGGCATTCCCCGTATACATTAACATTGGAAGTCACTTGGTTGACAAGGAACTCCCCGGAAGCGACCGCATCACCGCCGGACCGCATCACCGTTTAGGAATAAATCCACAAAGGTCGGGGTCACGTGACTCTTGTATCTATCAGAGTGCAAGAGAATAAGCCGTTGCAAATTTAATAAAGTTTTTCACAAAATTCAAGATGGCGGCTAAACTCCGGCAGAGGTCACTTTCCAATCTCTAGCACCTCACAAAAATGAGAGTCAATATACGCTTTACATACTACTCTGGTCTTCGTCCTGGTGAATTCATCTTCTGTCATGCCTCGTCACACGAATGGCGACTAGGGATGATGAGTGTTACTTTAATATTACTATGTACTCACCAAACTGACAAAACGTAAGGAAGAGGACAAAGCTTTGGATGAACTCAAGATGCCCAAAGTGAACCATGTGAGAATCAGATCTTGGTAGGATGGAGTAAACATGTTAGTACAGAAATCACCACATCGTATAATTTGTTTGAATCGATCAGTATAATCTATAAGTCACTCATAAGATTATTGTTTAAGATAATCTATCGATGGTGCGGTAAAGTCCAATTGATAACAAGCCTTTACTCTGATTATAATGGGACATAGGCTACTAACTTTTATACGGGTGAACGGTAGCGGGAATTTATATTTACCGTATAGCCATGGAAGAGCGACTCAATTACCCTGCTTAGCCTTGTGTGTTTATGCCCTGTGTACGATGCACTGAATCTTTAACCCTATCTGGGGCCTGGGGGCCCCCTCCCCCTAGCCTGGGGTCCCCTCTCCCTAGCCTGAGGCCTCTTCTTCCTGGCCTGGGGCCCCCTCTCCCTAGCCTGGGGCCCCCTCTCCCTAGTCGACTTTCACCGCAGCTCTGGAACGAAGAGAACAAGATGGTTGAAACCTCGTATTTTTCCGTGAATCTCACTGGATTAATATAAGATAACTTGCATAATCTTAAGTGCAAAGTATCATGAGAAAATCCAAAATGGACGAGGTGTCCATTGAAAGTCGTGTTTTCGGTCGTTTGTGTCCAATTTTCTCGCCTAAAATGGCATAAAAGTAATATATTTGTCAGACTAATTATTCTCTATCATATTAATTAGAGGGGTGGGGAGGGAGGCATTCCCCAGGCTGGAACAAACCTCGAATGGCTCCGGCCCGGTAGGGATAAGCAGGATACCTGTGCGAATCCTTACTAAAGCCGAGAAAAGTTCCGATTTCTGACTTTTTTTTTTCTTTATTAGGCATTACCTCTATGGAACATGGAATAACATAATACCATTATTATGGCATATTGTATATGAAAATTTCCTTACGTGTACATGTAAGTAGTAGGGAAAAGCTAAATTGGGTCACATTGACCTTTGACCTCGGCCAAACCACTTTTAATCGGGAGGGGTGCAAGGTTGTTCAAAGGTCAATGAGTGCACTTGAGATAGTGTCCCGTAGTAGTATATAAAACCCCGATTCCCGCTCTTTTATGCAAATGAGATGACGTCACGTGACTGACCCTTCCCACCTCCAACACAGAGGAGTTCCAATCTACGGGGAGGTAACTCTGGGTCACTATAGCTCCGGCAAAGGGCCCCTGGGCATGTATTCTTCCGCGGTGATGCGGTCTGGCGGTGATGCGGTCGCGGAAGAAAGCTTCCGCGGAGAAAAAGTAGTCCCTAGACTGGAAATACGCTGCATGGTCCGATTGGGTCGTATGAGGTATCAAAGTGAAGCATTCGTGAAGGGGCATCTGATGGGCTGGGTGTGGGGTTGAGATATCGGCATTCTGCGCATGCGCGGTGGCCGAAGGGTATGAAAATAGACGTTTTGGAGCTAGGGGAGCCCCTAATGGTCCAATGGGGTCATATGAGGTATCAATGTGAAGCCTATGTGAGGGGGCATCTGACTGGACTAGTGGCTCGAGCGTTGTCACCATTCTACGCATGCGCGGTGGCCAAAGGGTATGAAAATAGACGTTTTGGGATCTAGGGGAGCCCCTAATGGGCCGATTGAGTTGTATGAGGTATCCATGTGAAGCCTATGTGAAGGGGCATCCAGTCATGGGTGGGTGCATGTAAAATTTTTCCTGAAAAAAAAAAAAAACGGAACACGAACTTTATCGAAAAATCCTGGAAAATGCCTATATGGGGTATGGGGGGTATATAGGTCGCCGGGCTTAACGGGGCTTGCCTATCAATAGAGTTATCTCCCCCTAGTTCCAGGGTGGGTGTATGTAAAATTTTTCCTGAAAAAATACGAAACACGGACTTTATCCTAAATTACGGCAAAATGCCTATATGGAGTATGGGGGGTATAGGACCACCCTGGAAAACCTACTTCTAGACATTTGCGGTATGGTTGTTTGGATTTGTTTTCTTAGTCTCGTCAAGACAAACATGATAGGAAGTGTCCCGGCACGAAACGGTGAAATTTTTCAAAAATGTCACCGAGGCCTGGGTAGGCCCATAGGCCTATACTGCATGGCTATGGGAGTATAGGCCCATACGGGGTGAACGTTTTGGGGTCTAGGTGAGCCCCTAATGATTCTATGATGTCGTATGAGGTCTTATTTTGAAGCTGTCGTGGAGGAGCATCCGACTGGACTAATAGTTCGTCCGTTTTCAATATTCTGCGCATGCGCAGTCTGGCCCGTAGTATAGAAAGCAGGCATTTTGGGGGGTATGTGGGTGTGTGTTTGGGGTAGAGATGCACCGCTATGGGTCCGAATGGGTCGTGGAAGGTGTCAAAGTGAAGCTTGTGTGGGGTAGAGTCAGAAAGGCGTGGTTTTAAATGCAAGTCGCGTCAATCTGCGCATGCGCAGTTGGTTGTAGTAAGTAAAGTGGACATTTTGGGGCAGTGAAGGAAGGTATTTGGTGTAGAGAGGGACCATCCGTGGTCCGAATGCGTCGTGTGAGGTGTCATATTGTAGCTCTTTGGGTGTAGACCCCGATTTGAGGGATGTTCACGTCATCTGTGACGTCATTGGTGACGTCATCAGTACGAGTAGTAGCCAAAGTGGACATTTTGGGGCAGTGAAAGGAAGGTATTTGGTGTAGAGAGGGACAATCCTTGGTCCGAATGCGTCGTATGAGGTGTGATATTGTAGCAACGCCCGCCAACGCCAAGCTTAACGCTTCAACGCCCTGGTGAAATAGCTCAGAAGTTCTGATTTTCTAGATATTCCATGGAATTGTCACTAATTCTTCGAAATGCAGTGACGCCCGTCAACGCTTGTAGTTACGCCTTAACGCTCTAACATAACGCCTTGACGCCATGATATAGACCGGAGAGAGAACAACAACAACAACAAGGATGACACTTGAGAGAACAACAACAACAACACGTTTTTTTTTCATATAGTTTATTTTCCCCAATGTTACATCATACCCACGCTGGGGGAGCCGCGTTGGGTATGTTTACAACTCAAAAAGACTCTTGCCCAATCAGAGGCCACCATTTGCATCTGTCCTATTCGTTCCTGTCCGTTAGATGTATTCTTGTCCAATCAGAAGTCGCCATTTCAGAGAGTTCCTTCTTCGGTCATGTTCATTCTGAACCGTTTATTCTAATCATCGTCGGACAGGCCTGGATATTCTTCGGGCAGCATGTCCTGAAACAGTTGTTTGCGCATTCTGATCGCATTTTCCAGGGCCTCGGAGGGTGGTAGCCCCATAGCCTCTTCCAAGTGACGCTTGGTCTTCATGATGGACCTGTGCGTGGGGTCGCCTTTCATTTCAAGTGGTAGTAAGGTATACTGTTCATAGATCGCCATGGCTGTTTTCCTGATGCGGGGGCGCATTTGGGTGTACGTCTGTTGTAAATTATCCTCTCCGGCGTCCTCGATCGCTGCAGCGTACGTATTGATAGCTGCTGTCACAATACGATCCCAGAAGGTAGGTTCTGCCTCACTTTCCACGGACGTAGGCTGACTATCTGAGGTCAAGCTCTCCGTATCACTAGATAAGACTCTCAGCAATCTCTGTTTCGGTATCAGTCGATACACTCTCAGCAGTCTCTGTATCAGCATCCGCCTCAACGGACTCCTCGGAGTCTTCAAGCCCATGTATATTTTTCTGGTGTCGCATCATATCGTAATGTCTGGTGAACGTGCGTTCGCACTCAGAGCAAGTATAAGCCATGTTGACGGTTGAACGTCGACTGTGCGTGTTTTTGGAAATACGCTCGCTTTTATAGACAGTAACGCCCATCAACGCTTAGCTTAACGCTTCAACGCCCTGGTGCATTTGCTCAGAAGCTCTGATTTCCATGGAATTGACACCAATTCATCGAAATGCAGTGACGCCCGTCAACGCCCGTCGTTACGCCTTAACGCCCGTCTCAACGCCTTATCACACTTTCTTAATGTTTTAACGTCGTTTAATGATGCGTTCGAACAAATGTTTCTTTTGTGCTATTGCTCTGACATACGCCGCTTTCCAGTTCATGCCCGAGGTTTTCAACATCGACGCTGTTCTTTCAATTTCCATATGGACTGGGTCCTTATCCAACAATTTCATATGGGTCAGTAAGTCAGCATGCCGCTGACGTAAAGCCCGTTGCAGTCTGGGTGCCAATCTGTCATGGGCTAAAATTGCGTCTTCCTCTTTCGAATACCCTTTGCGTTGAAACTTGTTTCCTGTGACCTCCAACATCTCGCCCATCTCGGCGTCCATACTTTCTTTGAACAAATCCTTCCATAGCCTCGAGTTCACATTATGTTCTTCAACCTCGGGTTGGTCCTTCACGGTTGGGTGATATTCCGGGACTGGTGGTATGAAGAAGGCCTGCTGTACGGGGGTGGGTTGCTGCTTCACCAAATGTGGACTCGGTGGATGGTGTAGGGGCTGTGGTGATCCCTCGCCGGGTAGCAGGTGGGTCGTCAGCCGGCGATCTTCGGGGGTATGGGCTTTTAAACCTACGAACAGGTAGCCGTACGGACGACTTGTCGCTTCTTGAAACGCCTGCATGAAATGGTCGATGTTCTGAGGATAAATTCGACTACCAAACACACGAATTTGTGCTCTGTCGATGGGGTTGGAGAACAACACAAAATATTGGCAGTTCAAGGCAATATCTCTGGACGCCTTCCCTTGAGGAAAGAGATTCTGGGTTAAATAGATGACGGACAGATTGCGATGATGGGACCCTTTGGTGAATAAGCCGGCGATTTTCGAATTGTCCTTGGCCGCACTCATCAGATCATCTAGCACTACCACGTTGGTCTGCTCGGGGTCAAAGTAATACGGTTCGTCTATGTCATGAGGAATCCCTGGGACGAAGCTCACATTCTGTAATCGCGTAGTTTCGTAGGCGGGCTGCCATTGGCTATAACACCAAACAACACGTGTCGGAGCTGGGGTTGCCACACCTTCCTCTAAGAACTTCATTACCCAGGACGTCTTTCCACATGCCGTAGGGCCGCTCACCGTCATCGTATATACTGCACTTGTTGGACCTATAGCGGGACTCGGCGGTGTCTCTTGGTTGTGTTTGCCTTGAATGTGCCTGAGCATACTATCGCGACGAGAGAAGGTTCTCTGACAGAACGTACACGTACACGACATGTTGATCTGTCGACCAATACATAAGGACTGATGAGGGACACATGTTCATTCTTATATGTACAGACACCACCACCAACACCACCACCACACACTACCACACACACACACACATAAACACACACACCACCACCACCACCACCACCGCCACCACCGGGCGTTGACGGGCGTCAACGCCCGGTGGTGGTGGTGGTGGTGGTGGGAACTCCCGTGTGGCAGAGCTCTTGGATCGGAGCTCTTGGAGCTCAAAGCCTGTGGAGCTCAGATCTCGGGAGTGACATTTGCATACGACCTCTGTGAGGTCACTTCCGCTTCCGTTCACGTGACCGGAACTGACCTTTGACCCCGGCGCGCAAAGGTGTCCACCGCGGCGGAAACCTTTACACCGCGCGCGCCGGGGTCAACGGTCAGTTCCGGTCACGTGAACGGAAGCGGAAGTGACCTCACAGAGGTCGTATGCAAATGTCACTTCCGGTGGTGGTGGTTGTGGTAGTGGTGGTGGTGGTGTGTGTGTGTGTGTGTGTGTGGTAGTGTGTGGTGGTGGTGTTGGTAGTGGTGTCTGTACATATAAGAATGAACATGTGTCCCTCATCAGTCCTTATGTATTGGTCGACAGATCAACATGTCGTGTACGTGTACGTTCTGTCAGAGGACCTTCTCTCGTCGCGATAGTATGCTCAGGCACATTCAAGGCAAACACAACCAAGAGACACCGCCGAGTCCCGCTATAGGTCCAACAAGTGCAGTAGAGCATCCCTATACGATGACGGTGAGCGGCTTTACGGCATGTGGAAAGACGTCCTGGGTAATGAAGTTCTTAGAGGAAGGTGTGGCAACCCCAGCTCCGACACGTGTTGTTTGGTGTTATAGCCAATGGCAGCCCGCCTACGAAACTACGCGATTACAGAATGTGAATTTCGTCCCAGGGATTTCTCATGACATAGACGAACCGTATTACTTTGACCCCGAGCAGACCAACGTGGTAGTGCTAGATGATCTGATGAGTGCGGCCAAGGACAATTCGAAAATCGCCGACCTATTCACCAATGGGTCCCATCATCGCAATCTGTCCGTCATCTATTTGACCCAGAATCTCTTTCCTCAAGGGAAGGCGTCCAGAGATATTGCCTTGAACTGCCAATACTTTGTGTTGTTCTCCAACCCCATCGACAGAGCACAAATTCGTGTGTTTGGTAGTCGAATTTATCCTCAGAACATCGACCATTTCATGCAGGCGTTTCAAGAAGCGACAAGTCGTCCGTACGGCTACCTGTTCGTAGATTTAAAAGCCCATACCCCCGAAGATCGCCGGCTGACGACCCACCTGCTACCCGGCGAGGGATCACCACAGCCCCTACACCATCCACCGAGTTCACATTTGGTGAAGCAGCAACCCACCCCCGTACAGCGGGCCTTCTTCATACCATCAGTCCCGGAATATCACCCAACCGTGAAGGACCAACCCGAGGTTGAAGAACATAATGTGAACTCGAGGCTATGGAAGGATTTGTTCAAAGAAAGTATGGACGCCGAGATGGGCGAGATGTTGGAGGTCACAGAAAACATGTTTCAACGCAAAGGGTATTCGAAAGAGGAAGCTGCAATTTTAGCCCATAACAGATTGGCACCCAGACTGCGGCGGCCTTTACGTCAGCGGTATGCCGACTTACTGACCCATATGGAATTGTTGGATAAGGACCCAGTCCATATGGAAATTGAAAGAACAGCGTCGATGTTGAAAACCTCGGGCATGAACTGGAAAGCGGCGTATGTCAGAGCAATAGCACAAAAGAAACATTTGTTCGAACGCATCATTAAACGACGTTAAAGCATTAAGAAAGTGTGATAAGGCGTTGAGACGGGCGTTAAGGCGTAACGACGGGCGTTGACGGGCGTCACTGCATTTCGATGAATTGGTGTCAATTTCATGGAAATCAGAGCTTCTGAGCTAATTCACCAGGGCGTTGAAGCGTTAAGCTAAGCGTTGATGGGCGTTACTGTCTATAAAAGCGAGCGTATTTCCAAAAACACGCACAGTCGACGTTCAACCGTCAACATGGCTTATACTTGCTCTGAGTGCGAACGCACGTTCACCAGACATTACGATATGATGCGACACCAGAAAAATATACATGGGATTGAAGACTCCGAGGAGTCCGTTGAGGCGGATGCTGATACAGAGACTGCTGAGAGTGTATCGACTGATACCGAAACAGAGATTGCTGAGAGTCTATCTAGTGATGCGGAGAGCTTGACCTCAGAAAGTCAGCCTACGTCCGTGGAAAGTGAGGCAGAACCTACCTTCTGGGATCGTATTGTGACAGCAGCTATCAATACGTACGCTGCAGCGATCGAGGACGCCGGAGAGGATAATTTACAACAGACATACACCCAAATGTGCCCCCGCATCAGGAAAACAGCCATGGCGATCTATGAACAGTATACCTTACTACCGCTTGAAATGAAAGGCGACCCCACGCACAGGTCCATCATGAAGACCAAGCGTCACTTGGAAGAGGCTATGGGGCTACCACCCACCGAGGCCCTGGAAAATGCGATCAGAATGCGCAAAGAACTGTTTCAGGACATGCTGCCCGAAGAATATCCAGGCCTGTCCGACGATGATTAGAATAAACGGTTCAGAGCGAACATGGCCAAAGATGGAACTTTCTGAAATGGAGACTTCTGATTGGACAAGAATCTAACGGACAGGAACGAATAGGGCAGATGCAAATGGTGGCCTCTGATTGGGCAAGAGTCTTTTTTGTAAACATACCCAACGCGGCTCCCCCAGCGTGGGTATGATGTAACATTGGGGAAAATAAACTATATGAAAAAAAACCTTGTTGTTGTTGTTGTTCTCTCAAGTGTCATCCTTGTTGTTGTTGTTGTTCTCTCTCCGGTCTATATCATGGCGTCAAGGCGTTATGTTAGAGCGTTAAGGCATAACTACAAGCGTTGACGGGCGTCACTGCATTTCGAAGAATTAGTGACAATTACATGAAATATCTAGAAAATCAGAATTTCTGAGCTATTTCACCAGGGCGTTGAAGCGTTAAGCTTGGCGTTGGCGGGCGTTGCTACAATATGACACCTCATACGACGCATTCGGACCAAGGATGGTCCCTCTCTACACCAAATATCTTCCTTTCGCTGCCCCAAAATGTCCACTTTGGCTACTACTCGCACTGATGACGTCACCAATGACGTCAGAGATGACGTGAACATCCTCAAATCGGGGTCTACACCCCAAGAGCTACAAAATGACACCTCACACGACGCATTCGGACCAAGGATGGTCCCTCTCTACACCAAATACCTTCCTTCACTGCCCCAAAATGCCCACTTTACTTACTACAACCAACTGCGCATGCGCAGATTGACGCGACTTGCATTTAAAACCACGCCATTCTGACTCTAACCCACACAAGCTTCACTTTGACACCTTCCACGACCCATTCGGACCCATAGCGGTCCATCTCTACCCCAAACACACACCCACATACCACCCAAAATGCCCGCTTTCTATACTACGGCCAGACTGCGCATGCGCAGCCTATTGAAAATGGACGAACCATTAGTCCAGTCGGATGCTCCTCCACGAGAGCTTCAAAATAAGACCTCATACGACATCATAGGATCATTAGGGGCTCACCTAGAGACCAAAACGTCCACCCCGTATGGGCCTATATCCCCATAGCCATGCAGTATAGGCCTATGGGCCTACCCAGGCCTCGGTGAACTTTTTCCAAAAATTTCACCGTTTCGCTCCGGGACCCTTCCCATCGTGTTCTAAATGACGAGACGTGAAAAACAAATCCAAACAGCCCATATCACAATGAACGTGTGTGAATTTCCCAGGTTGGACCTATACTCCCCATATAGCCAGCCTATAGGCCTATATACAGACCTCGGTGACTTTTTCCAAAAAATTCACCGTTTCGTGCCGGGACACTTCCTATCATGTTTGTCTTGACGAGACTAAGAAAACAAATCCAAACAACCATACCGCAAATGTCTAGAAGTAGGTTTCCCAGGATGGTCCTATACCCCCATACTCCATATAGGCATTTTCCCGTAATTTAGGATAAAGTCCGTGTTCCGTATTTTTTCAGGAAAAATTTTACATACACCCACCCTGGAACTAGGGTGAGATAACTCTATTGATAGGCAAGCCCCGTTAAGCCCGGCAACCTATATACCCCCCATACCCCATATAGGCATTTTC
>JAVTVY010036695.1:0-16034 GCA_036873755.1 Hanleya hanleyi | reverse complement strand
GAAATCCCATGTGGATACATGTCTGTACGGTATGTGACCTTTAGCATCAAGTTCTTCCGTAAGACATTTTGAGTTTTCAATATCCACATACATTCAACGCCAGAGTTCTTGGAAATAGTGGCGCAATACCTTTCCCAAAATGCTTTTACCTCCTGAAGGGCCCTCGTCAATAGGGTTGAAAGAAGCTTGGTGGTGCAGCTTCTAGAACCAGCTATGAATCTAGCTTTGTATGGTGATTTATGCATTTTGGGAGTCAGTATAGTTTTGGTATGTCGTTATGATTGGTTGGAAGACAAATACCTCTTTCCCTGAGAAACTTTTTGTGATTGTTAAATAAATCTTCCAGAGTAAATGCAGTTTGGGAGTAAGTAGATGTAGTTCAAACTAGTTCAAGTGGAAGGGACTCTCGAGAATATGGATTCCGGCAAAACGATGACAGTTAACGTCGACATCGGGCCTTACAGACTAGCTCACCAATCCCCAGTGTACGAGTTGTCACAGCGAAACAGCTCACCAATTACGAATATACGAGTTGTCAGAGCATTTCCCTCATAGCTCTGTAGATTTGTATCTAATACCGCTTATGGGGCCGTGTGGTCATATCATCCAAGTTGCCACATGAACAGGTACAATAAAAGCGTACCTGAGATACAACACATATTACGAATCGTTAGATTCTTGGTATGTACTTTAGAATAGTTTAACCCGAAGACTATACTGTGAAGTCATGTGACTCGGTCAGTATGTCGGCACCTCTTCCCACTTCCCTTATATGTGTTGTAATTCCTATCGAGTGGACTCCTGTAGACGATGACCGGAAATCGGTAACAGGTCCAGGCTCGGTTTCGGAGGGCCAGTCATTTTCGATCGCTCGATCGGTGATGACTTATGATTTTGAAAATTGAGGTAAATCTGCGGATGCGCCTAATACTAAATTCTCATTTGAACCTTGGACTCTTCACATGTAGGATAATCTTTAGGCATCCGGTTGCGAGAACATACCATCCCTTGCACGGCATGGCACAAGTATCAATTTCCGGTGGTGTACGTGGTTCGGGACCGGGTCTGTTTCGGGCGATGCGCCCTGCAGTCCGCGCTTCAAGTTTTCGTCCACGTATGCCAGTTCATCGACCTTCACAGTGGCCGTGCTCACGGCCATGCGTGAGGTCAGTGAACACCCCCCGTCAGGCCCAGCTTCTGGTTCACTCCCAAGCTTCTGATCCCACCCTGGCTACCATTCTTGCGGGAATGGAACAGCAGCGGCAGGAAATGAAGGAATTCTCGGTCGGTAGTACACCGCATTCGGTTTCGACTGACCAGCCTATACAATCGGAAGATAATTTGACGGGGTCTATCCCTTCCAAGAGTCCCTATGCGGTAGCTCAGAATATTACGAACCTACCCAATACTTATCCGGATGCTCGCAAATACTATGAGTTAATTGCTGGCATCTATGACTTGATCCCGAATGTTCCGTTTTCGGTCCCACATGCGGGGGATATTGAAACGGAGTCGGGGGAGTCAACACGGGTTACGAGGCCGGCACAGACACTTCCGGCCTCAACTGCGATCCACTCTGTTTGCGAATTATTCCACAGAACGTTAGCAGAACCCGCTACGCAGGAGGAACGGGCAGTCAGGCTACGACCTAGAACTCGCTTCCGCCCTGCAGAATCTTCTGCTCCGTTCCCACTGGCGAAGTCGAATATCAGATCATATAATATACATGAGTCTCCGTTCAGCTTCCGGTCTGATGAGGTTAATGGTGGCTTTTTTGACTCGTGTCCTCCCAATACGAAAATGCCTACTAACCCGGATGTTCCCTTTATGAACAAGCAGGCTGCTACACTTGAAAAAACTGCCCGTCAAGGAGTAGCGATGTCAAATTTCTAAAAGCCATTAAGGATGGATTGTGTTCGTTGGCGGGTTCGGGAAGTCAAGAACAGTTACAAGAGGGTATCAACCTCGTTCTTGACTACCAGAAGAAAGCTTCCGGTGCTGTTGAGGACTTATTAGTACATAACGCCTTCATGTCCTCTATGCTCCTGTATCTTAGGAGAAAGGCCTACATTCCTTTACTAAATGAGTACACACCGGAAGCTGTAAAGAGAAGCTTGTCAGAGACATCAACAGCTTGCTCTTTACTGTTTGGTAATACTGTAACCGAAGTCAGACCTGAAATGGCTCGTATTGATCATGACATGTCAGTGGCTTCCGGTGCTTCTGCTAAGAGACCATCGGCTTCGACGTCTGGTCCCAAAGCGAAGAAGTCCAAGGGTAACCCGCCTTCCTGTTCCAAGGCTGCTAAGGGTACACCTGGACAACAGCAAGGCCAAACTCCCTCTTCTAACGACCCCAAGTTTTCTGGATGGGGTAAAACGAAGAAGACAAGGGGAGGGGCAAGCAGTCTAAGCAGGATAAGTGAGGTTTCCGGCCATACCGACTGGCTTCCACAACAGGATCTTCCGGTAGGGGGAAGACTTCAGTTTGGGCGGAACCAGACAATAATTGGGGCGGAATCGTGGGTCATTCGAACTCTCAGATACGGCTATCGCCTATCGTTCGACACGATTCCCCCGCTGACTGCAACACCCCTTCCGTCTCGCATCCTTTGCGAGCGGAACATCTATCAGCAATACAATCCTTCATAAACAAACTGATAGAGAAAGCGGCTGTCATAGAGCTTCCGGTTTGCGAAAAAACACACGGGTTCTATTTGCCGGTGTTTCGGGTCCCCAAGAAAGACACGTCCGAGATGCGCATGGTTATCAACCTCAAGCGTCTCAAGAAGGACTACCTTACTCCACCGCCACTCCATCCGGTCGGTACCCAAGCAAGGGGAATAGCTGACCTCCCTGGATTTAAGGGATGCATACCTGCATATCCCGGCACATCCAGCGGACAGGAAGTACTTAAGACTCATGGTCGGCAAACGGCGCTTCCAAATTCAAGCATTTCCGTTCGGCCTTTCAACTTTCTCTTGGTTGTTCACGCGAGTGTTTACACCAGTGGCACTATTCCTGCACAGTTTAGGTATAAAGTACCACTTTTATATCGACGACTCACTGCTAAGGAATGCCTGCAAAGAGCAGTTAATCCTAGACTCGCAGTTTGTCTTAAGGATACTGATATCTCTGGGTTATCTCCCACACGAAGAGAAGTCAAAACTGACACCGTCGCAAAGGCGCAAATTTCTGGGTGTGGACTACGATACGCTACTATCTCTCGCCAAACCCCCAGAAGATGGATGGCAAAAGATAACGACAAAGATACCTCAGTTTCTCAAGTTATCTAAAACCAGGACTTTACAATTTGCTGCGATAGTCGACCTCTTGACGTCAACACAGGACGTAAGACCAAGATGGCGACTGCAGCTTCGTCCCTTAACTCCCTCTGTACCGGCATATTTAACGGTTCCAAGCTGGTATCAAAACTGTCATGATCATGAATGAAGCGAAGATATACTTATCACCGCCTACGTTATTTCAAAGACGATACTCCAAGCTTTCGAACAAGATATAATATGATGAAAATACTTGTCTGGAAATTCTTCATTTCTTCATGCCAATGACCGGCAATTTTTGAACTATATTTCTATCGGTACAATTGTACCGATACGGTACAGAGAGGGTTAATGATTTACTTCAATCATCAGTGAGACGAAAGGCAGTCGAACCCGTGGATACCTGTCACGCCTCTTGACAGATAATGCCTCCATTGGAGGCTGAATCCATTCAACGTTATGCCGGGTGTGTCCCTACTTTCGTTTCGTCCGACACATCATCTGTACGCGGACGCATCTATGGAAGGTTGGAGAGCCCACCTCGAGTCGAAGTCGACATCCGGGTTATGGACAATCGAGGAACGCTCTTACCATATAAACGTGCTGGAGTTTATGGCAGTGACACATGCTATCCGCACGTGGATGAGCGTATTGACCGACATGAACCTGCTGATAGCAACGGAAAACACATCAGTCGTGTCCTATATCAACAAGCAGGGCGGGACGAGATCTTCGCAATTACAAAGCCAAACGGAAATCTGATTCGGTCTGTGTTGGGACAACAACATATCAGTGTTGGTCAGACACATCCCCGGAATTCTGAATGTCTTAGCGGACTCGCTTTCACGACGGAATCAGATAATTTCCACAGAGTGGCAGATTCACCCAGACGTAATAAAACAGATCTCTCATATCTGGGAGATGCCACACATAGATCTGTTCGCTATATGGTGCAAATGCCCCTGTTCGTGTCTCCGGTCCCGGGTCCGTTGGAATACGCAGTGGACGCTCTATCGCAGGACTGGTCAGGCATGATAGCATATGCATTCCCACCTTCAGCAATCCTTGCGAAGGTACTCCGGAAGATCCACGAACACATGTATGTCGTATATCTAATTGTCCCGTGGTGGCCAGCAAAGCCGTGGTTCCCGCACTTACTAGATCTTCTGGTAGATGTACCAAGACGACTTCCGCTTTGGCGCAACCTATTACGCCAGCCCAGGTCGTTGATGTTCCACAGCCAGCCAGGGCTGTTCCACTACCACGTGTGCAAGTGCTCAAGGTGCACCTTGCTCAGGCGGATTTTCAGCGGAAGTTGGCCGCCGAATGGTACAATCGAGTCGACCATCCTCTTCCGCTGTATACCAATCAAAGTGGGCAGTCTTCGATGTAAGCTGCGGAGAGATGGATATCAATCCATCCAGAGCCACTATTCCTCAAGTAGCAGATTTTATATTGTATCTATTCCAGGATAGGGGCCTAGTACCGGCTAGAGTAGAAGGTTACAGAGCAGTCATCGCTTAGCCTATTCTTCTGGGTACTGAGATTAATCCTTCGACTGATTCGAACTTGACGGTGCTTATTAAATCGTTCAAAATTACGAATCAGTCAGTCACTCCCAAGTTGCCGAAGTGGGACCTAGCCCTTGTACTTCGCCAATTGGGGGAGGCACCTTTCCAGCCGATCGATACTATTGATCTCAAGATGCTGTCGTACAAAACCTCGTTTTTGATGGCTCTTACTTCGGCAGCTCGTGTGTCAGAACGCTATGCGCTCGATAGAAGGAATGTCAGGCACTCTAGGAACTGGAGTTACGTAGTACTGTCAACAGTTCCTGAGTTCGTGGCTACGAATCAAGCTGTCTACGATACCATATCTCGAGAGTTCACAATTCCAGTCTTATCTGATTTCCTTTCGCCCGGTCTTGAATCTGACATGTTGATGTGTCCGGTTCGTACATGTGTGTGTTATCTGAATCGTACTGAAGATCGCAGAGCGGGTAGGCGGCGTCTGTTTATCCCTTTCGATCCTAAAGCTACACAAGAAATTAGCAAAACTGCTATTTCAAGTTGCCTCAAAAATACGATTCGACTAGCGTACTCCACGGCTACGGATAGACAAGCCGCGCTTGTTAACGTTTCTGGTCACGAAATTAGACCACTTGCGGCATCATGGCCTCTGTGGACTAATAGATCGATGACAGATGTGATGAGGACGTGCTATTGGAGGTAAAATACGACGTTTGCCTCGTTATACCTCCGTGACCAACCTCCCCACAGCGCATGCTCCATTTCGCAGGCTCCATTACCATCCCTACCACTAATAACGGAAGTTGACCTTTACTACGTTGCTATGACGTATAGGGGAAACCAACCAACGCACGGTTCAGTTTGAATCCGGCCGAACAACTCCTTTAGTGTTGCACATGAGCGAACTACTTTTCATATGCTCTGTCCAGATAAACAGGGAAAATTATCTCCAGATAATTCTTTTTAACGCTAGGTCAACAGAGGTATTATACAGACTTGAAAAGTAATCGAAATGTTCGGTAAACATCTATTTTACTATATATGATGTCACTTCCGGCGATGTGCGCGAAGGCCCCGAATCCGGTCCAAAAATCTGACTGGTGGCTGGAGTGTTATTAGACCCCCAGCGAGGTGGTTGCTCCGTGACATGATGCTGGCATGTAATGACCTCTACTCAATCGGGCCACTAGTAACAGAACAGAGGGTTTTCATTGGACCAAGGCCAGCAAGATAAAGATTGGACGAACAGATTTTACTCTGCATTGTTGTAAGTGCATTTTCCTCTCGTTCCCTTTGAGAAAAAGGGGGGGGGGGGGTATATGCGACTCGACCTTAAGTCAGAGTAGCGGCAGTGGTTCTTATAAACCACAGGTACATCATATAAGTTACTACTGTCGTATGATCTCTTAAATCCTGTGAGGTCGAGGACTTTGATTTCTATTCTGACAAGTCACACTGCTCACTTTTATCGCTTTCCACGGTACGTAGTTTGCCCATCGTCCTATCTGTGGCATTCTATGCATATAGTGGAAGTGAGGAAAGTTTTCAGCGCAAATAACTTGAAAATTTTACAAGTAAATTTCATGTTATTAAGCTAAAACTTACCTCACTTCCAGTGATGCCCATCCGCCTTCCCCTCTGAGAAACACTGCTTGACCGTGTAACTCGGTAGAACAAGAAAGAGGATATGGGTGTGAGCGCATGCGTGACTTGCAAGGCGAGATCTGTGCTATTTTTAGACTTCTTCAGTGCGATTCCATTGCATATAATGGGAGTGAGGTAAGTTTTAGTTTAATAACATGAAATTTACTAGTAAGTTTTTCAATTTCCGCGCACACAGTCCTAGTTGTATTTATCAGAAGATAAAATATATATCTAAATGAAATGAATATTCTCTTGAGTCTACTCCGAAGAATCTCAACTAATTTGAGGTGTTTCTCCTGGCTTCTTATCTCAAACCGATCTCCATGGCAACGAAATCATACTGCTGACATGCGCTGTTCGGGGCTTGGGCGTGATACTTTGCCTGCAGAGAGTTTAAACAATGTATGCCAATATGGATTCCTACTAGTGATGGGTGAGATAGGTATGGCCTACATATACTACGAGCCGAGTGTTTCATGTTAAAATGTCCAGGAATGTTCGAGAATCTCCATTGCGCACGAATCAAAGGTCACTCAGTCACTTCAGTGCTAAATGACATCTCCAGGAATAGGTGTAGGAGTGTTGGGGTGGGGGGTTTTTTCTTGTCGATTTTACTATGGGGTTTAGGTACTTGTTTTCTCTGTTTCACGCTGGAAATACGATGGAAGGGGTCTCGAGGCCAATGGGGTGACTTCCGCTGAAAAGTTCAGACTGCGCTTGCGCAGTGCATAGGCAGACCTGAGGTGAACATTTTGGGGTCGAGGTGGACTATCCTTGGTCCAAATGTCTCATATTGAAGCTGTCGTAGAGTAGAATCAGACTGGCCGTGGGGAAACGGCATTGGAATGGACGTTTTGGAGTCGAGATGGAGCAATATTGGTTCAAATGGGTCGTGTGGGGTGTCATATTGATGCACTCGTGGGGGAGTGTCTGACTGGAGTGGAAATATCGCCAATCTGCGAATGCATAATGGGAAAAGGGCATTTGAATGGACGTTTTGGGGTAGAGATGGACCATCCGTGGTCTGAATGGATCGCGTGAGATATGAGTTTGAAGCACTCATAGTCGCCAGTCCGACTGGACTGGTGGGTAGTGGAAATACCGTTAACTTACGCATACGCAGTGGTAAAACTGCATTTGAATGCACGTTTAGGTGTCGAGATGGACTGCCATTGGTCCTAATGGGCCGCTATTGTACCGTGTGGTGTAGACTAATGTGACGTCACCAGTGGTAGAGAAAGCGTAATTAAGGTCCAGTTGCTCCCTTAATAGTAGAGAAATTAGAAACTCAGTATATTTGCCCTATGACCTTTGTGAAGGTTTTATGGTAACGCCTTAACGCCCTATCTTAACGCCCGTCAAACGCCTTGACGCCCTAATTTAACGGGTTAACGTCCTAGGATACTACCTTAACGCCCTATTGTAACGCCTTAATGCATTGTGAACCGCCTAATCACACGCACATGCTTTGACCATGGGCCCCTAAACCTTGATGAAAGTGACGTCATCACCGGGAGTGACGTTTCCGTGTGGATGTGTGCCCACCTTGTGGCGATGCAAGTGATGTCATCACCGGAAGTGGCGTCATCGCACGCATGTTGGCTCACCTGGTGGTGGCGACTGCACCCTGGAAGTAGATATTTCGTCTTAGTATCTCTACATTTGGCGCACGCGCCTGCTGGTACACCCACACCACTGGTATACCCTAGGGTGTACCACCAGGCGCGTGCGCATGCGTGCGATGACGTCACTTCCGTTGACGACGTCACTGCCGGCGATGTCTTCACCATAATCAAATGACTATTTGCTGCGACATAAGGAGACAGAAAAACCCCGGTATTTCTATTCCAGTGCCAACATCAAGATATTTGACCAGCCGTTCGGCATCACCAATCGGAGTTCACTGGAGACGATGATGGAGCTATTGGAGACCGTGCATCCCTTAGAATGGGTTTGTCAACAACGCCCCTTCGAAAAATGTCAGGTGGATAGGGTGACCAATGCAACGTTTTTCGTTGCTAAACTGATCGACCATCCCATCGGCTGAATGTATTCACCCATTAGATGCATTCCTGGATATCGTAATATGTCGCACATTCTCTATATGCCCACATGCTGATCTTTGAAGTCTTCTCTGCAAACACATGTACCTAATATTACGGTGCTTGGAAATAAAAACAAAACATGGTGTTTGATATTTCAGTTTTATTCAGTAAATAAAAATGAAGACAGACATGAACATCAAATGCAAAAAAGATTGGGCAAGAGCAGCCAACGCTGCGTCTGATATATGGACAAGGGCATACGAGAATTGTAAACATACCCATAGTGGCCCCCCCAGCATGGCGGCTGTGATGAAGGAGAGAATAAATTGTGTAATACGTTAGATGATTGTTGTTGTTGTTGTCGGTGGTGTCTCTTGGTTGTGTTTACATTTTATGAGTCTGAGCATATTGTTGCGATGAGAGAAGGTGTTCTGAGAGAACGGTGCCCGGTCAGACTCACGCAAACCCCACTTCCCCGCCCCTCTTCCCCACACACAAACACACTGCCTGTATCCTGCAAGGTAAGTAACTCTACCAGGTAGCCAGACCGAACCTACCCTTTCTCTACTACTGCTCGATTGCGCATGCGCAGAATGATGTGACTCTCAATAACAACCACCCCTGTCGGACTTCCATGACTGCGCATGCACAGAATGACCTGACTTCCAATACAAATCACACCTGTCTGACTCGCCCCTAGGAATGCTCCAAGACGACATCCCACACGACCCATTTGGCCCAAGGATGGTTGATATTCCCTTCCCTATAGGCTAATTTATAGGGGAACACATGTCTCAGGCGCGCAACTGAGCATTGGCTATACAGGACGGGATGCGCTAATTGCTGGAGATAACAACGTTCTTTTGGGGCGAGGGCTTATAAAAGTGGCGGTAGGTGAGGGGTTTTCATCATTCTCTGATCCGCAGCCGACATGTTCACTTGTACGACTCGTCTAGACAACTTACGACATCACGAGGCCTCCAGGCCCAATGCCTTGCAGTATAATTGTAAAACCTGCTCACGGTCATTTAATTGGGAGGATGCTTTACTTCACGAGGGCGCGACTGAACAATGTAACGATTGTGGTCAACTCTTTAAACGACCCAATCAGTCAAGATTGATTTGATTTGAGCGTTTGATTCATGCCCTGTCACCACCCGGCTTGGGCGAAAATTCCCCCTCTGAAGAGAAGTCCAGGAAGGTCAGTCCCACTGAAGACGAGTCCATGAACACTAATGCCACTGGTGATGCGATCAGCGCGCCGTTACCAACAGTCGAGGCGTCCCTGGATATCCAGCAGGACACCAGCGATACGGTTCCAAGCCATACGCCTGACGACATCTAACAGTTTCTGGAAGATCCAGAACTCCGATCCAGTAAGTGATATCTACCGGTGCCACCGTATTCCCGGGTCTGAATGTGAGATGCCGAGGGAAGCTTTCCTGTAGAGTCATATAGTTGCTCTTTAGTCGCCAGACGTCGTCAATTTCTCCCACCTCTTGCATATTGCTCCAATTCACACGCAAAACCAAACAGACGCACACACACACGCACCCCCCCCCCCTCCACACACACACGCGCGAACGCACACACACACTTCCTGTACCCGGTACCCTACAGGGGAGGTAACTCTACCAGGTACCCAGACTGAACATGGCCCCTTTCTCAACTACTCGCACCTGCGCACCACCGAAACTGCCCTTTCTCTACCACTACCCGACCGGATGCGCACCATGCCGGCACTTCCACTACAGTCGGACTGTACTCCACCACAGTAGTATATAAAGGCTAAATTGGGTCCTATTTATGCAAATGAGATGACGTCATCGATGACGTCACAGAGCTCTCATCCAATCAGAAGCCGTCAAAGGTCATTTCCGGGTCAAAGGTCACATCCGGGTCAACGGTCAAAGGTCACACCCGGGTTCAAAGGTCAAAGGTTACTTCCGGTCACGTGACATGTATTCTTCCGCGGTTTGGCGGTGAGGCGGCCAGAAAGTAGTCCGGCGGTGCTGCGGTTCGGACAGAAAAAGTAGTCCCAGGGCCATGCGTTGCTTTCCGCCTATGACGTCACATCCGGGTCAAAAGGTCACACCCGGGTCAAAAGGTCACTGTGGGGTGACAGCCCGGAGCTATCTCCCCCTAGTTTTGCCACCAGGGGCAACGAGGGACCTGGCCATATATACCAGGGTCAGTCATCAAGGTCAATACGACCCAATTAGCTCTTTGTGGTTAACTACGGTATACAAAATAACCCAAACTCACAATGTTGTATGAAAAAACACATTTTATAACAGAGAACACAACATATATACAACAGTTATTCCCCGTTATTATAACAGTCCAGTGGAATATCCGCAGTGTCAGCTTTAGCGTTTATAGAACATATATACAACAGTTATTTGCCTTATTATAACATTTCAAGTCCAGTGGAATATCCGCAGTGTCAGCTTTAGCGTTTATAGAACATATATATACAACAGTTAGTTCCTCTTATTAGAATCATTAGAAAGTCCAATACGAGCCAATTAGCTCTTTTCAAATGGTTAACTACGGTATACAAAACAACCCAAACTCACAATGTTGTATTGACGCTTTCGCCGCGATTCGTCATTTGATTGGATTATTATCGCGTGTGCTCTGGAAACCTAAAGAACTTGGCCTGCGACTTAGGGTGTATAATTCATTATTACAGTTGAAATATTATTTTTATAATTCACCCCTCATGTTGAAAAGGGTGATTTACTGTTATATGATATCCCGTATTATTGTTATCAGAATAAAAAAAATCATCTCATCGGATGGCGTTGTTGTTAATTACTATTATTATTATGTAGGCAGCGGATGTGTTGTTGTTTACTATAAGTGTATTATGTCGGGAGCTGGTGTTAAAATTAAAAAAAAAATCATCTCATCGGAAGGGCCCATTCCAAACTATCCAAGCTTTGGTCCAGTACCGTGTCCTGGGACGGGCGATCGGTAATGGTGAAAGGCTGCTCGAACACCATGGTATTGTTACTGAGATAAAAGTATCGGAGCTGGTCTGTCTCCTTATGCCGTAATAAATACCCAAAGGTGAGATTTAATTTGAACGCTGTGGCTTGGTCCTCGAATATAGTATAGGCGTGTTTTTTATAGAGGTGTTTTCCTCTAACCGAAAATTGTATAAGTCCAGTATCGGGCGAAAACAGTGCCGGATAGTAGGCCAATGCCGTTGGTAGATTGTACGCACAGCTTGTTGTCTCGGTAGTACTTCGTCAGGATCTGTGGTAAAATTTCCCTCAGCAGTGGGCGAACTGGCGAGCGGTGAACGTTGCATGCCACTGTTTGTATTTGTGTAGATTTATATTCTTATTATTGCGTAAGAGGGCTTCGCCTAGACTTTGAGAAAATGGATACAGATCTCGAAAACTGTCCCTTTTTATATAGAAAAATACCCGCCCATGCTCTGAAAAAACCCCGACGATCGACCAACGTATTTTTCAGCCGCCAATCACAGACGTGCAAAATCGGTGTCATGCCAACGTACGCGATGACCTTTAGCGACGTACACCAAACGTACCTACTGGGCTATTGTTTACATTCTGTGAGCGGTCTCATTTAAAAAAAATGTATAGTTTTGTTAATTAAAAAAATGTTTGATCCCATATAAAGTATGTGTTCGATGAAAATGGGGCGGGGAGGGAAAGATTTTATTTTATGGTCAAGTGTACATATTCTTGTTTGGTACGTCGTGTTTCATCAAAAAACACGGGGAACCCTCTCCACAGAGTAGACATTTTACACAAAAAATATCTGAACCCATGGGGACTAATAAACATAATCTATAGGTGTTGTACCATGTTATTATGACGACTCTTCTAGCATTCGTGCGACCCAGTGTCGAGCGTTTATTGTCCAGTTTGCACTAAGAAAAATTGGCGGTCACACAACGTTCGTCCTACGTATACTGACCGACAGAGCATGACGACATCGGGGACCAACATGTGGTCTTCCGTGGTATGAATGAATTAGATACATACACCCGCCCGTTAGTTTTATATAATTTTGCATGGTACAATCACTTGCAAAAGGTTGAAAATCATCCGTGCAGGTCTGTTTGTTAGCCCGAAAACATCGGCTAAGGCATTTGCGTACACTTCGCCATCCATAAGATGGCTTGCGAATCGTGTGTCTCCATTATTGCGGAGCGATATCCAGTACTTTACCGGAATCTGTTCGGTCTTCATCCGGCGGAGAACAGACCCGAGAAATCTGATAAATTACAGGTTTTCATACCACTTCTGAAACAGATATTGCCTGGGCTTACAAAATATATAGGTATGTATAACTTTCGTATCATCCGAGAGGTGTGGTGGATCTGAAATTTTGAACAAGTAGTAGAAAATGGCGAGTTACGTTGGGGTTACGTCGGTAGATTTTAGCTGATTGGCTGACGAAGTCACGTGGCATTGATTTATGGAAATTCCCTCCTGCAGTTGCCGAAAGTAGGCTGAACATGGATACACACGATCCCAGGGTCAGTCCTACCGCGTATAGATGACCGAGATGGTTACAGGTTGCGGCTAAGGAGGCCAATTTCCCCGGATCCTAGCTGAATTCAGATCGTAGCTCCATCTATACACTCTGGCGCATCTTCATCAAATACGTCTACTTACTCCCAAACTGCATTTAATCTGGAAGATTTATTTAACAATCACAAAAAGTTTCTCAGGGAAAGAAGTATTTGTCTTCCAACCAATCATAACGACATACCAAAAACATACTGGACTCCCAAAATGCATAAATCACCATACAAAGCTAGATTCATAGCTGGTTCTAGAAGCTGCACCACCAAGCTTCTTGCAACCCTATTGACGAGGGCCCTTCAGGAGGTAAAAGCATTTTGGGAAAGGTATTGCGCCACTATTTCTAAGAACTCTGGCGTTGAATGTATGTGGATATTGAAAAACTCAAAATGTCTTACGGAAGAACTTGATGCTAAAGGTCACATACCGTACAGACATGTATCCACATGGGATTTCTCGACTCTCTATACTACAATCCCTCATCAGGACCTTATTGACCGTCTAAGTTCATTAATAGTATCTGTGTTCAAGAAAACTGATCGTAGATATATTAATGTCGGAAGCCATAAAGCATTCTTTAGCTCGACTACATACAAGAGATATCATTCATGGGATGTTTCTTTGTTTATAGAGTTGCTTGAATTTCTCATTAAAAATATCTATGTGAAATTTGGCAACACAATATATCAGCAGCATATAGGTATTCCAATGGGTACTAATTGTGCACCCCTGTTGGCTGACCTGTATCTGTTCTCTTATGAATATGACTATATGCAGGCGCTTTCAAAAACCGATCCATTCAAAGCCCGTTCCTTCTCATTCACCAAACGCTATATAGACGATCTTCTCGCTGTGGATAATCGCTATATAAATGACGCAGTGAAGGATATATATCCACCTTCACTGGATTTGAAGGAAACTACAGATAGCCCTACAGGCACATCTTATTTAGATCTCTATCTCTATAAAAATGAAGCGGGCATTCTCTCTCGTCGACTTTATGACAAAAGAGATGATTACAATTTCGACATCGTAAACTATCCCTTTCTGGATAGTAATATTCCAGTGGGACCTGCATATGGCGTATACATATCTCGCTTAGTAGCATTTGCTAGATCCTGTGTTAAATGTGATGATTTTAATCAACGTCACAAACATTGTTGCAGAAACTTATAAAACAGGGCTATTCCACCAAGCGCCTCCACTCAAAGTTTCTCAAATTTGGCGATACATATCGCATGCTGATAGCAAAATACGAACGTAGCGTGCAAGATCTATGGCGCTACGTTTCGTAACTTGTGTCTAATTCCGCTTAACCCGGGGCTAGGGGCCGTATGAACCCATGTACTTCAAGATCCTCATGGTACTCATATGAACAGTCACAATCAAAGCGTGACTGAGATACATCTTTTTTTAGATGACGACTCTATAACGAATATTATGGATCAAGAATACTGATCAACGATACGGATTTGATATTTTTGGAACATCATGATGTCTTGCCGGCATCATTGAAGAGGTGACCGCACTGCTCTCTTGCAAGAAACAAGCCTATGTTTATGTATACTTTTGTCTTTTTGAATTTGGTGTAACACTGTTATAGGAAATGGAATAGGTCTTCAATTATGGACGCGGATATTCTCCTGTGGACGACGGCTGGATTATGAGTATTGGACTAGACGCTTGTAGTACGAAACTCCATAGTTTCTCAAAATTTGGCGATACATATCGCATGCTGATAGCCAAATACGAACGTAGCGTGCAAGATCTATGGCGCTACGTTTCGTAACTTGTGTCTAATTCCGCTTAACCCGGGGCTAGGGGCCGTATGAACCCCTGTACTTCAAGATCCTCATGGTACTCATATGAACAGTCACAATCAAAGCGTGACTGAGATACATCATTCTTTAGATGACGACCTTGCAACGAATATTATGGATTAAGAATACTGATCAGCGATACGGATTTGATATTTTTGGAACATCATGATGTCTTGCCGGCATCATTGAAAACTGTTGACCGCTTCTCTCTTGCAGGAAACAAGCCTATGTTTATGTATACTATGATTGTCTTTTTGAATTTGGTGCTAATACTGTTATATGGAATATGGAATAGGTCTTTGGATTATGGACGCGGATATTCTCTAATGGACGACGGCTGAATTATGAATGACGGACTAGACGCTTGTAATTCTGAGGTCTAGGTGGATCACTAGTGGTCCGATGGTGTCGTATGAGGTCTTATTTTGAAGCTCTCGTGGAGGAGCATCCGACTGGACTAGTGTGTTGTTTGTTTTCAATATTCTGCGCATGCGCAGACAGGCCGTATTATGGAAATAGACGTTTAGAGGTCGAGGTGAGCCCCTAGTGGGCCGATTGTATCGAGTGAGGTATCGATGTGAAGCAGTCGTGAGGGACCATCCGACGGGAGGGGTGTGTTGCTTGTTTTCAACATTCTGCGCATGCGCAGTCTGGCCGTATTATGCAAATAGACGTTGTGGGGTCCATTTCATTCCTCCTCCTCCTCCTCACTCCTACTCCTCCCTCCTCCTCCTCCTCCTGCTCCTCCTCCACCTCCTCCTCCTCCTCCTCCTCACTCTTCCTCCTCCTCCTCCTCCTTCTCCTCCTCACTTCTTCCCTCCTCCTCATCCTCACTCCTCCTTCCTCCTCCTCCTCCTCCTCCCCCTCCTCACTCCACTTGAAAATGTTATAATAAGGGGAATAACTGTTGTATATATGTTGTGTTCTCTGTTATTTTATGTGTTTTTTCATACAACATTGTGAATTTGGGTTCTTTTGTATACCGTAGTTAACCATTTGAAAAGAGCTAATTCGGTCGTATTGACCTTGATGACTGACCCTGGTATATATGGACAGGTCCCTCGTTGTCCCTGGTGGCAAAACCTAGGGGGAGATAACTCCGGGCTGTCACCCCACAGTGACCTTTTGATCCGGGTGTGACCTTT
>JAVTVY010036694.1:0-15869 GCA_036873755.1 Hanleya hanleyi | reverse complement strand
GAATCCCTACAAATCAGCAAATCTTGCCCTGATCTGAACAATAGTATATCTTCTGCAACTCTGTACCTATTCAATGTATGATATGACCTGTTTCACACATTCAATTGCGGCTTGGTAGTTTTGTAATTGTGTATATAGCATAGTTTGTAGTTTCTCTTCTCACTGTATTGTACTTTCAACTATTTGAGTGAGTTGATCTCACCTACATTTATGTATATGAACCTATCTGTACCCTCACTCAGTGCATTAGTCACTCTCTGAAGATGAAGACAGTTGTCTTTGAGAGAGAATACACTATGTATGGTATTGCAGTAGTCGTTTATTTACCTTGGGTTAGTTAAACCATGGAGCCTACTCTTGTAGGCTCCATGGTTAAACCGCTCCACACTGGGATATTTAAGAACCTAATTTGCTATAGCATACTATAGAGTTCGTCTTACGGAAATAAACTGCCCATTAAGGAAATAGACACCATCTGTAGCTGGAGTACAGGTTTAAATAAACCCATTAAGCTACTTAATTGGCTTTGATGGCACGAGATCTCGACGTAGAGCGAAGATAGTAGCCATGAACATTGGCATTTCTGTAGAGGAAAAAAGCTAAATGGATTAATTGGCCTGGCCGTTCTCCATTCAATCGAGGAAAAAATTATATCCTCTTTCCCAGAAAACCGTATAGTAGACATGTGTACATGTAGTGGTACAGATCGAATTACAGAACCAGGCCTGGGTGAGCAGTGATGACCCCCTGCCAAACTGTCGACATGACCATTCGAGCAGAGGGTCATGTGGAAATTTGGAATTGCGGACTTCATGGTTGGACGGAGAAGTTGCATTTGCGTGTTTTTTTTCAAAATGTTTGCCTTCGTATGTATAAAACTGCCCAATTTTTTCACTTCACATCAATAAAAGTTTCCTATTTTATTATGTATTTTTGTTTTCCGGAGAAAATTTGTTTAGCGGAGAAAAATAAATTCGGAAAATCTGAGCGAAAGTTGGATTTTTGGTGACTGAATCTTGCCATTTGGTTGGAATCTTGTGTACAGATTTCACCTAATTCCTCTGCGTAATTAACACAGACTGGCATTATTTACGCCCAGTGGAATTTCGTTATTGTATTAAACGCAGTAGACAAATCGGACACCCCTAATAGTAAAATCGGGCACCTCTGTTCGGCCTTGTTTTAGTGAAATCACTGATATGCTGTGATAAAACTTAACGTCCGGGAATTATTGATATGTTTTTAATAAGGATGCTGGGGGTATGTATGTATGTAGTATGTGTGTATATTTTGTAAATGTACTGGCATTCTGAACACAGGCGGTCATTGAACCTCTGATGTTTGAGAGAGGATATGGCCGCATTCGTTAAAGTTCCAGTCCTGTATGGTGTAGTTTTTGTCATAGGCGATTCGAGTTCGACTCGCATGAAGACCAATCGTTGAATAACTTGATAACGGGGAGAGCCTTTTGGTTTATACTACTATTGTGACAGATTCATTAAACATATATATTATATCCTATTAGTGTTAGCACTGGCGTTGAGTGTACTGAAGTATTTTATGGACAGGGGCCAGTTTTGTAATACACATTCATCTGGTTAAACATATCATTTATTCTGCATATTCGCCATAATTTCTCCGCAAGCCGATGGAATTTGCAAATACTTTTTCGGAATTTCATATTAACTACGCAGCGATCTTGTGATTGTGATATATTATATCTTGCATTGGACCATCCTCCGACACGAGGCATCGGTCAGTAATTGCATGTAGACCGTATTCATTGTATGCAAAGCTGTATCGAAGTCAGTGGAAATTGAAATGCTCTGGACTTCTCCATATGAGGTCATAAAATATTCAACGGTAATAGATAAGCAGCTTTGTCAATATTGAATCGTGTAATTAACATCGATCGAATACACAATATTGGGTTATACAATGCTGATCGCTGTCGAGTCAGCGCCACAATTATACACCAGTCGTAATGAATATTGACAGAGAAAGTGTGGCCTATTTTAACACTGTTCCATCGGCGACATGTTCCGAGAGGTAATCAGGGTATTGAAGAGGTAATAACTTCTCAGGTACTATTAATAAGGGAAGAGTGCTTCATTCTTACGTAACTAATATAGCAGTAGGATCGTACTGATTTGACGGATTTGATAGGAACATTTGTTGAAGTGTTGTCTTTGTCATTGAAAACAGTTTACCTGTTTAATATCATTTTGTTTCGATTTTCTGCCTGTTCGAATGTTGTTGGTGTTGATTACCCCTACCAGGCCTTGGTGGGGGGGGCTATGGCCCCCATACCAAGAATTCTCACCTCTGGGCGACCTTTGAGAATGTTGACCTCATGTCACGATCATTTTCTTCAAAATTCCTGCTTCCTGCTTTTCTTCGAGGAAAATTGAGCAACATCTATTTTATTTTACATCAGACTATTATGTACTAATTTATCATGCAGTTTTTGCAAGAAAATAAAAATCGAAAAATCTGACCAAGCCAGCTGGATCTTTTTACATTTTCAGGTAGAGCTTGACCCAAAGGTATAGAGTGGTGAGTTTCAGTCCCCTAGCTCAATGGATATGAAAAGTATTCAGGGGGAACTTATATTTCGATCATGATGTACATCGTCGTAGATGTAAAATATGCCCTTCCATATTTCAGAGACATTCTTAGAAGTTATCCCATTTCCATTCGTTTAAATTTTCAACCTTTTCCTGCAAGACAACGAGATGCTCATCGCGCATGGTAGTGTGGTAAATCGGGGAACACTGGGAATAAAACACATAAACAGTGTATCATCTGAACGACTGATACTGGTTGAATACATGTAGTACCGTCAGATCCGGAATATCCCATAAACAGCTAGGTTTATTATGGTGTTCGTGGAGCATTTCCAAACAAAGACAGTTAGATTCAATCATATACATGTATGCGGATAATTGCAGAATGTCGAGATGCGTTTTACAGAATATGTTCACTGAGGGTTGATATTTATATTCTATTTTTGCATTATTGACAAAGGCACGTTTGTTAACGAAGCTAATCTGCAGAATGATGTATTAAGTCTGGGAATGCCTTAATCTGATTTATTTAGATCGAACAATTATCCGGAGATGACCTCAGGCATAAGGAATCCAAGGCTTAAATAATTGGGTCAGTTTAAATCTTGGTTGTTAAATTTCTGGGTCCAGTGGCAAAGCATGTCCCTTGCGGGCGCAATCGAACTAATTAACTGAGCTTGTGAGAATGTATCGCCAGAGCAATTTCCAATTAGATCACCTCCGTATCATTCGATCCAATTGGCAAGATCCAGTCCTTTGCATTCGAGAACATTTAAGAATTGATATACCAGAATTAGCCTGTTCGTGGCTTGTCACTTTTTTCTTTCGAGAAACTTGGTTCCATCCACCAAGAAAAAAAGATTACCTTTATGCCATAATAAATAGGGTCGTCAAATTAGATAGCCCAGTATATATAATTTGATATGTCCAGTTAATCAGTGGATCGAGTGAATGTTATTACTCTAAAAAATAACCTAATGGTACGATTTGTTTTATTATTTTGAGCAATGTCCGTCAGCCTCGACACATACACAACTAGCTCATGAATTTCGACTTTCTCAATATGCCAGTTCATGGGTCAAGCTGAAATTCATACCGATATTCATGTATGGGTTAATATCCGTTCGATTACTATTCAATTTGAATGCATCGCAGTCCATACCCTCGCTGCCATATATTCTTTCCAATTGCTTATGGGTCGAACACAAATGTGTTTCGATGATGGATCAATATGAACTCGATATTTTCATTTACCGATTTACTGATCAATATCCAATATATGGAAGGGTGTTCTTACTATTTCATCGGGATTACATTAGTCCTATATAGAAACGTCAACGGCTTTGGAAACTCCGTGGAAGTCTTACCGTTTGGTGTTATACTCCTGTCGGATCAGTTTGAATAGGATGTTAATATATATTAGAAGCAAACGTTGAGTTTCTCTGGCGACAAGTTTGATTGATTTATCAGCGCTGGCCGAATAACTAGATCGCAAGGTTAGAATTAGCACGTGTTAAAGCAATATATACTGGCTTTTTAAATGAAAAGTCGGGTTACTCTATTGGGAATTTAGGTGGCAATAGGCTCTACCAGTCACACTTAAACCAATTTATACGCAGATATTACGATTAATTAGGCCACATTGTGACGAACGGCCAACACTGGCTGCTGCCAAATCCACTAAGACGCCAACGACGGCTGACAGCTTACACCTTGAACGTACATCACAAAGTATCCATGCCTTTCCAAAGGAATATGACCTTACGAACTAAGTCTCAATAAGTTCACGACCACCGGTGTAAAATGAGGTTGTCCTTCTGGAATTTAGTTCGGTTGTTGCATTTATTTTATTTTTTAATTGTTATCATGGACCCATACTAAATAAACCCCTGGAAAATGCTATGTACACATGCAATGACAAATAACAATAAAACAGGGATAAACGTGCCAAAGTAATGACGACCACAGTTACAACTAGAGGTTCCGCTTTGACCCTTGAGTTGCCGCTCCGGCATGAAGCCTATGCTGGTTGTTTTTTTAAGCAAAAACATACGTCTCCCCCAGCCTCCCACCTTCCCTTGAGTGGGCACATAATTTAAGGGAAAGTGCCATAAAATGAATGTAGCAATAAGTATCCTAAACAAAGCTGCACATCTGAAAATATTAATTACAAAGAGGCGATTTTCATTGTTGCAGTAAAATGAATGTAGCAATAAGTATCCTAAACAAAGCTGCACATCTGAAAATATTAATTACAAAGAGGCGATTTTCATTGTTGCAGTAACCCAGTGAGGAGTCGGGATTTATATAGCAATCAGTGGATTGCCAACATCTACAGCGTTCAACCAATGTGAGATACATGTAATTGTGAAGCATCAACTATTTCGAAACTGAACACATTATAGGAAAGATGCAAAACATACAAGAGCCACACCTATAGTATACATGCTGTACCGTATAGAAGTTTCATGCATCTGCCTTCAGTAGTTTCCAAGATATGGAGTTTCAATGAAGCTTCCATCCAAGTTTGGTGAAATTTCATCCGGTAGTTCTCCACATATCTTGTAGACAAGAGTAGTCCTGTACAGACATGTAACAAAGCTGGAAATCAGAAACAGATGGATGCACGCAAACAAACCAAAACCTAATCAGATGAGGAGGCCATCACGATAAAGCTGCCATCCAAGTTCGGGGAAATTCCATCCAGTAGTTCTTCAGATATTTTACAGACAAGGCTGATGAACACCAAAACATAACAAGCTACGGAGGCCATTCCAATAAAGATTCCATCCAAGGCTGGTGAAGTTCAACATAGGCCATCACGATGAAGCTTCCATCCAAGTTCGGGGAAATTCCGTCCAGTAGTTCTCCAGATATCTTACAGACAAGGCCCGTCTATACATGTATATTAGATGGACAGGCAGACAGACAACATACCCAGACGAACGCATGCATGCATACCGAAACCTAATCAGATAAGCCCATTGCAATGAAGCTTCCACCCAAGTTTGGCGAAATTCCGTGGGGGTAATTCTCCAGATATCTTGCAGACAAGGCTTGTATATACATGTACAAGTAGATGGACGGACGGATGGACACGAACGAATGCTCGCACACACACACACACCAAAACCTAATCAGACGAGGGGCTATCCCAATGAAGCTTCCATCCAAGTTTGGTGAAATTCCGTCGAGTAGTTCTCCAGATATCTTGCAGACAAGGTCTGTATATACATGAACAATTAGCTGGACGGACGGACCATGGACATGGATAAATGCACGCACACACCTAAACCTAATCAAATGAGGGGGCTATCCCAATGAACCCTCCATCCAAGTTTGGTGAATTTCTGTCCAGTAGTTCTTCAGATATCTTGCAGAAAGGGCCTGTATATACATATACATGTACATGGACAGACGGACGGACACCGAACATGGACGAACGCACACACAAACCAAAACCTAATCAGATGAGAGGGCTATCCCAATAAAGCTTCCATCCAAGTTTGGTGAACTTCCGTCAAGTAGTTCTCCAGATATCTTGCAGACAAGGCCTATATATACATGTACAAGTAGATTAACGGACGGACGGACACCGGACACGGATGAATGCATGCACACATACACCAAAACCTGATCAAATGAGGGGGCTGTCCCAATGAAGCCTCCATCCAAGTTTGGTGAAATTCCACCCAGTAGTTCTCAAGATATCTTGCAGACAAGGCCTGTATATACATGTGCAAGTAGATGAAGGGACGGACGGATACCGGACACGGATGAACGCATGCACACACACCAAAACCTAATCAAATGAGGGGCTATCCCAATGAAGCTTCCATCCAAGTTTGGTGAAATTCCATCCAGTAGTTCTCAAGATATCTTGCAGACAAGGCAAGGGGACGGACAGACATCCATCCAGACATCCAGACAGACAGACAGCACAAACACTAGATGTCTCCCCAACTGCGGGAGACATAATTCAGAGCAATTGGGATTGCTTTGTTATACGGCGTGTCACACAATATAATTTCCTATGTTTGAGTTATACGAATAAATTGAAATTTCTTTCTCCACTGCACGTAGTACGAAAGGGGGGAGAAAAGGTGTTAGAGCGTGAGTAGTGCTCAGGTGTTAAGCGCCCATTTTGAAGGGCTTGGGGTCCTGGATTCTATTGTGGTAGGATTTGTGTATGGTTTTAAAAGCATGTCTGTAGACATAAGGTTTCATTCTCGCCTGTTCTGCGAGTCAGTGAACAGCTATATTTTGTTATCAAAATCAAAAATATATATTTTTTATAAATTTTCTGAGCATTTCCAAATATGACGAGGGTCTTGGGCCTATTTTACAGTTATATTGTAGAAGTGATCTCAAGAGGACTTGTTTAGAACCGTATAAACAGTCTGTCCACAGAAATACATTTGTATTGTGGGTGTAGTTTCAATAAGTTCAAAAGTTTACTTCAGTTTAACCTTTCTGTATAAACTTCAACTAATGAGAACTGCTCATTTGGAATGATGTATGGCCTGCCACTGTATATGAACATAATCTATGAATGAAAATAATGCCAAATATTACATATTGCGAACTGTGTCATTCTGTTTATGTCTATATTTGTTTATCGGATCTACAAGTAATCAGGTGCCTTGAATAATGCACTTGAATAATATGAATAATAATGAGATATTTTGCTTCGCTGTAAGAATTGTGATTACTTTATAATGCGATCGGAGACAATGCTCTCTATAGGCTCTGAGAGTGATGAGAATGCAGAGTTATGGGCCGTAGAGCCGTTATAAATACTGATGGCGAGAGAAAGCCTTACATACGGCTGGAGAGCCTTTATAATACTTGAAGATGAAAACCTTGTTAATTATGGCTGGAGAGCCTTTAGAATACTGGCTATATGGTTGAAAAATTGGAAAGTAATGGATTTGTAAGATTGGTGATGATGTTCTATGTGATTTTATGTGTAAATGTGTTTACAATAAAACCCGACTCGTAGTGCACGACGCACTTGCAATCGGTTGTTCTGGTGTTATTGTATGGAGTACGTAGTGCGCATGGTATGCTGGAGAATGATTTTTTTTGTTATCAGTGCGAGCAAGCGAATTGTGAAATCTAGTAAATCAAACCGTGTGCACGGGATGCATCATTTGTCATGGGGAAAATGTCATTCAATTTACTAATGTACTAACTCAGTACTATGAGTGCTGTTATAAGCGTGTAATATCAAATCTAAAGTAGGCGAAAACATACAGAGATGGTGAGAATATTTGCGGGCGAAATCTGCCAAGAAGACATATGGGTTATTGGCGACTACATCCTGGCTGGATATATCGGAATGGGTCACCGGTATCAAAACCACAGGTGGACATTTTTTTTCCTCGCCCTGTATATAGCTGTCATAGGCCATCTAAACCTTACCAGGTGCTGATATATATGTCAGTGGCGACACCCGTAAAGTGATTTTTAAAGATTTTCAATACGTAAGAAAGTAAAGAAGCTAAGGACAATTTCAGTATAATTTTTTTTTGCCAGATTGAAAACTTTCAAATACAGACGTTTAATGATAATCGGACCAGTGCTAACGGAAGCATATGTTTTCTCCGCTTTGATATCGTTGTGTGCATCCCGAAGAGTGTAGAATATCTAGTGGGTAACATTAATGTGTATCGATTTCTAAATACGGTTCCCTTTCACACAAATCTCCCGATTATCTCGCTGATAATTATTGGAGCCGACAATAGAACCTAATTTGCTACGGCATCCTAAAGTTCGTCTTGAGGAAATAAACTGGCCATCAAGGAAATACGCATCATCTGTAGCTGGAGTACAGGTGTAAATAAACCCATTAAGCTACTTAATTGGCTTTGCGTGGCACGAGATTTAGAAACCGTCGTAGAGCGACGAGAGCAGCCATGAACATGGACATTTCTGGAGACGAAAATACTTCTCTGAATAATTGACCTGGGCAAGTGACCATTCCTCTACCAAACTGTCCGCACTGTGAACATTCGAGCAGAGAATGATTGGGCTATTTAGAATGGCGATCGTTACATGTGTGGTCTGCCTGAGAAGTTGCATTTTCGTCGTTTTTCTTCAAAATAATGGCCTTCTTATGCATAAAACTGCTCATTGGTATTACCTTACTTCAATAATTATTTTCTATTTTATTATGTATTTTTGTTTTTCGGAGAAAATGGCATAATTAACAAATTCGGAAAATCTGAACGAAAATTGGATCCTTGGGGAATGAACAGCGGTGGGTGAGTCTCTCCGGGTAATTAACGCACATTTGCAATATTGGCCAGTGGAGTTCCAGTATTGTGTTAAACGTGTATGTAGCAAAATCGCGCCTTGTTTCAGTGAAACAGGGACTAGTTGACACCGTGGTTTCAGACGGTCTAGGTGATCACTGATATATATTGATCAAACATTATGTCTGGGAATTATTGATCTTGTTTTAGTAAGGATGCTGTGTTATGTTTGAATGAATAGTTAGTAAATATACTAGCATTCTGTACACAGGCGGCCATTGGACCTCTCATTTTTGGGAGAGGACATGGCCGTGATCGTTAAAGTTTCCGTAATGTATGGTGTAGTTTACGTCATAGGCGATTGGAGTTCGACTCTCATGAAGATCACGAATACCAATCGTTGAATAACTTGATAACGAGTAGAGCCTTTTGATTTATAGTACTACTGTGACAGATTCGTTAAACCTATATAATCCATCATATTAGTCTCTTTAAAGAGCTAATTCAGTCTCAGTGTATGTTGGTTTTAAAATGAGTAAAGGTATATAAAATAAACAATCTCACAGGAATTATACCAGGACACGGGTTATTTAGCATTTGTGAGGGGTTTTAATAAAAGTTGTATGAAAAACAAAAACATCGGCAATTTCCGGTATTTTCCGAAAGTGACGTCACATCAGGGAGCGATTGCGGGGAAAAAACATGTCTGCTATGTTGGTGAGGCAACAAAATGCCAAATAGGTGTGTGGTGTACGGCTGCAACCAGGAGCCAGACCGACAGAAATGTATTTCTTTACACGTGTTTCCAACTACAGTTACGATAAGGAGGAAATGGGTGAATTTCGTCCGTACCAAACGAGCAAATTTTCCAGCACCGGGGATTGGGAACAAGTCATCGGCCATCTGCTCACGTCACTTCGAAGAAGGATGTTTCGAAGTGCCATTGTCTCCGATGAGAGCAGAGGCGGGCTACCACTCAAGGTATTAGTGACTGATAATCTTTAGACCGATTTACAAATAATACCAAGAAAGGAACATTGATACAGGAGAAAATGTCGTATGTATAATTTGCCTTGTCGTTGTCGTTGTTGTTGTTGTTGTTGCCGTACAGTCGAGGCTCAGGCTGCAGGAGAAATGAGCGAGAATCAACAGAACTCCGACTTTCTTGAGAATGTTTTAGGCATTTGAACATTTATATATTCCATATAGTAAAGGGGACAGGAAAACAGCAGTGTACTGAGCTGCATAATTATCCAATGAATAGTTTGGTGTTTTTCACTCCACCGATATCATGATCAGTCCAGATCTGATCTGTCAAAATAAAAGAAAAAAGAATGAATTGGACCCTACAGTAGTTCAGCCATGGAGCTCCATGGTTCAACAAAAGATTTCCAGGCATTGACCCTTTTCATGTAAATACTATTGAGCCTACATCCATGGTTATACCAATATGTAGGCAGACCGTTTTTGTTTTTTTTATATATTGGTGATATTGACGATACAGGTGCGGAGACCGAAATGTTTATGATAGGAAATTTCAGTTGAACGGCTGAACCCTGTCAATATCACAAAATTAAATGTCAACAGGGTCTATTGCTTGTTGAACTAGGCCTACCGGTACTCGAAACAATGTTTGGGGGGTAGGGTGGTAGTAATAACATTTTTCTGAAAATATGGATTATTCTTTCAAATACAATTAGTGGGAGTCATTGTATAGTTCAACTCGAAAATACGGAAAACAACGCTACTTATTGAGCATAAGATTCAAAATCCCAGGCTGGTTTCTGTAAAATCCTAGGGTTGTATGAAACCAGTAAAGCAAGGCTGTCTGCCAATATTGGTATAATCAACATGAGAAGGGTCAATGCCTGGAAATATTATGACATCTACAATGTATTCTTTAACCAAAGACATTAATTTATGAACAATTTGTTTATCAGCAGAAATGAAATGAATTTGTCATCAATGTGAAAATAATCAATCACAGACATCAATCCACAAGCTAATAAGCAAAGAAACTGTTATTTTAATACATTCACTTGGTTAATTGTTTCCAAATTCGAATTTTTTTTTTAAAAACAGAATACTTGTATTTAATGTGTTTATTGGTTGTAGATGGCGGTGCCTACGGCCAGGTACAGTGCCAACAATTGAAGCCAGTGCCAGTGAAACTCGTAAACGTGCTGCTCCTTTGCCAAAGAGAGCAGCATTCGAGAAGAGACAAAAGCAAAGGGTAAACATTTGTTTCTGTTCACATCATAAAAGCATGATAACAAAGTCACCAATAGTACTGTAACATTTTTATTATGATTTATTATTCAAATTTGATAAACACAGTGCAGCAGCAACATTCACACATTTTATGTACTTCATAATTTTTTTTAGATAATTGCAATTGCTGGCGTGGCGGATAGTCCTGTACTGGTAGAAGCTCCTGTACCTGCAGTATCTCCTGTACCAAATGTAGCTTCAGTACCGGCAGAAGGTCCTGTTCCTTTGCCTTTGACATCCGTGGGCGTGGCTGCAACTGAAAATTCTAAACCCTACCATGCCTACTTGCCTCCTAGGACACTCTCCAACCATACAGCTAGGCAGTCCACTGCTAGCGTTTCAGTTCGGAGTAAAGGTAAATAGAATCATGAAACTGAAACAAAATTGGCACATCAAAGGTAAAATGCAATGAATGTTTCATAACATGATAATGTTTCACAGACACAAAATAGTTCTTGCAGTGGTCAAAGCATCTTCATTTTATCCAGCCAATTTCTATGCTTCCACTTCGAACCTGCCTTGATTTATCTGACCCCTTCAGCATTCAAAATCCGAGGTGTAAATTTCACCAGCTAATGACAGAAGAACCAATCAGAACGAACACATCGATTGTGAGTGAAGTCACATAGAGTGACATCATCCTCTATTAGCGGCGTCTTTCCTCCTAATATGGTGCCCACTGATTAGGTCAGCCAATCAATAACGCTCTTGTGCGACACAATTTGAATTTCAAATGTTTTCGAGGTCAGTGACGTCTCGTGTCTATTTATAGGTCATTTGAACATTGAAGGGATCCAGATATATCAAGGGAAGTTCGAAGTGGGAACATAGAAATTGGCTGGATAAAATGAAGAAATGAAGATGTGGTCAAAGAAGAAGAGGGCTACATGATTACTTTCTCTTGTGTGGTGCACTGCTATGACGCAACCTAATTTAATTCAATATACATGATGCCGACATGACTGAGCCTACATTACATCATAATTTATTGAAAACCAAGGAACATAACCGATACAAGATTTTGAGATAGGTTATTCACACATTTTCTATTCTTTTTCAGGCTTTCAGATGCGACCCAAATTTAGATCCAAGGGAGTACAGGTGAACTTGACAGTGCCACCACCACAGAATGATGAATTAGAAACTAATACTATGGATATACATTTGGATGAAGATGAATATGAAGAATCAGATGAGTCAGATGAGGTGTTAGATGTAGATGGGTCAGATGAAGAATGGACCCCTACTGACTTGGAAGATGAGGTGGAGGATGATATTGATGAAGGAATAGATGGGTTGGTATTGCTGATAACTAACACACACAACTGTTTCAGAACTAAGTATATTTTCAAGGAGCATATTCCAGATTGTTAGAGTGTCCATAATATGGGAAGGATGCCGAAACTTGATCAAGGATGAACCATGCAAACAGTGGATTTGAAGAAAAAGTGTTCTGCTTCCCAGTTTTCACACATGCTCATACACAGGTTACCTGTTTTGAACTAGTTGGTATGAATCTTCTTAAGGAGGTATTAATATCACTTGAAATATTTTCAAGCTAATGATAAATTAATACCCTATAAAATGCATTGCTACTCAATCATGTCACCATCGGATATTAATTCTTTGAATTTAGCATTCAGTCTCCCTTTGTTAGGAATAATTACCAGCTATCATTGGAAAGCAGCGAATCTTTTCTAGAATTAGACAATTTTGACAACAAAATTGCACAGGACATCAAAGGATATTTGACTACAGTGGTGTGTATTTGGCTGTAAGCCAACATAATTGATACCATCATTTCATGTAAACTCGCATTTATACAAAATAGCATCGGCAACATATTACATCCTGGGAAAAAAACCCTGGATAACAGATTTATTATCCCTCAATCCTTTTATTAAATTATCATATCGAATTATTTTTATTTTTATTTAAATTATTTTATTTATTGCCAATTCATTATCATGCAATGTTACATATAAGTATATATATATATATATAAAAAAAAAAAGAGAAAAATTGTCTACATAAATAAATAAATCTGGCACTTTAGTTTTCATTACTCACACATACACACACATATCCTTCCACTCACCCCGAACCGAAATCTAGTAGAAAAATCATATATATATATATATATATATATATATTAGTCCTCTTTTTTGGTTGATTCAAATGATAAAGTTGTTACATAAATAAGTGGACATTTAGTCCTATATACACATTTGACTAGATTCTGCTGACGTTTCACATGTTATTCACATTTTACAGTGCCTCATGTCTTTTTTTATAGCGGTCAATCTTAATAGGGTATATGTCATTTTGAATGATACACTATATTATTGCATCGAGCCATGGTTCCCAAATTTTGTTGAACCTTTCGATTTTCGATTTCCAAATTGCTGCATATTTTTCAATTTCAAATCTTTGTTTAATGATATTTTGAATCGCAAAAATTGACATTTTTTTACCTTTTAGTTTTGACTGATAAATGTAGTACTTGACTATAATTAAAATTAGATTTAATATAGTTGAAAAGTTTGATTTTGTGGTCTCTCCGAAAAGAACTATGTTCGCGTCAAATGTAATGGGTAATTTCGTGTTATTACGTAACCTTGTCTCAATGTCTCGCCAGAGCTAGCGGATATAATCACAGTCCCAAAATAAATGTTCTATGGTCTCCCTCTGATAGTCACAGAATGAACAGGAGTCACTGTCCTTTATACCAAGAATTTTTAAAAGGTAGTTTGTCGCTAAAATTCTGTTGATTAATTCGAAACTGAAAATATATTAATGTAGAACAGGAAGTCGTTTTAAATGGTAGTGCATGAACATCAGTCCAGCTGATATGCTGTATATTTAACCTGCACTCCCATTCATTCTGTGATCTCTTGTGTAGTGCACAAGAAATCGAAGTTGTGTTCGATTCATATCGAATTATAGTGTTACAAAGTCATTTTACTGAAACTTTACAACTGGTATTCAGCATATATGTGTCCATCCATGTATGAAACCGGTCCCCATTTTCACAAAACCCGTTGTCCACACAAATGTAGGCGCGCAACACGAGCGCCGAGCTGTGTCTGTGTTCAATTTTGAAGCTAAATATAAGCGTTTACAAGGTATGTGTGTCTAAAAGTTTGATTGAACAGAACGCATCAAACTTCCTTTCATTGCATATCAGTGGCTGTGAATAATATTTCGTGTTGATTTCGGGAAATGGTTTTTGAAAGCGCACAACTCACCGACCTTGGCTCGGTACCATTTATGCATAATTTTTGCTTAACCAGAAAACGCTTATGTTCGTTGTATTTATAGTCTCGAGAAGTAGAATACACACATTATGTTGGCATTCTGGTCAATATAGTTGTAATGGTATCTCACGTCAGAAATAGTAGAAAATTTAAGTTTGTTTTCGCACGTGAATCATGAATTTTCATCCCCTGGAAGCCCTTCCATTAGAGGTACTGTACATCCACACCATCCCACATGGATCAATATAGGGCAGTAACGAGATTGGTCATGTGATTGGTCAGATCGGCTAGACACTAACATGGGAAGATCCGGGTGTACAGATTTTTACACCCCAGTAAATTGACCAATAGAAATGCTATGATTTAGGTTGAGGGATAATAATAATTTGTTTAATACACCCGCCTTTCGGATGTATGTGATGGCGATTTCCGGCGGGGTTCTCGTGTCTGGTTCATATCTATTCCTATTTTTTTTTCTTTTTTTTTCTGTATCTATTTCTGTTCTATATCTATATCTGGAACCGATTTCTGTATACAGTTGTAATTTTTTTGTAAGTGGATATCATAGGAGTGGAAGAGTGACCTGAAAGCACAAATTGACAATTTCATTGATCTTTGACAGTTTTCTATCTACAGATCCAATTTTCATATAATGCCCGTCACATATTACGGTATCACATCATCCATTTGTTGGTCCGTCAGTTAACTTTGGGATTGTAAACGCAACACCGCAAAGAGTTTAGCTCATCTGGGCTGAAGCCCCGATGGGCTAAATGTCATGACCTGATTGTCTGTTGTCCGTCGTCAGTCGTGCGTAAACATCTTCTTCTCTGAAACCGCTCTGAAACTTGGCATGTGTGTCCCCCCCAATAAGTACACCAGAATTTGTTCATGCGGTGTCGTTATGATTTTAAATATGTCTGCCATGGTGGCCATCTTGAATTTGCCAGTGAAATCTTGTCATCATTATTTTTTGGTAACTACTTCATGGAACTTTCTCAAATTTGCTACACAGGTTCCCCTTGGGGTCTAGTTGTGCAAGATACCTTTTCTGCTTCGATTCGAAAAATCCAATATGGCCACCAGGCGGCCATCTTGGATTTCCCCATGAAACATTGCTATCGTAATTTCTCAGGAAGTACTGCTTGGGTATTTCTCAAATTTGGTACACAGGTTCCCCTTGGGGCTAATTGTACAAGATACCTTTTTCGGTCCAATTCGAAAATCCATGACCACTAGGTGGCCATCCTGGATTTCCCCATGAAACATTGCTATCGTGATTTCTCAGGAAGTACTGCATGGATCTTTCTCAAATTTGGTACACAGGTTCCCCTTGGGGTTTAGTTGTGCAAGATGCTTTTTCTGCTTCGATTCGAAAATCCAATTAATTTCCCCATGAAATTTTGTTATAATGAATTCTCAGGAAATTACTGCATGTATCTTTGTCAAATTGGGTACACAAGATTGGCTCTTGTTCAGATTATTTTGCAAGGTATGATATATGCATGTACTTCAGT